>VZRF01011324.1:74784-159958 GCA_013396875.1 Vireo altiloquus | reverse complement strand
GCCCGGCCCCGCCCCGCCCCGCGCGGCCCCGCTTCGCCCCCAGCAGCGCCGTGCGGAGCGGCCCCGCGCTGGGCCTGAGTCACGGCGGCGGCGCGGAGGGCAAAGGAGGTTGCTAAAGGTCAGGGAGTGAGTCAGCAGCTGCGCTCGGCCTCCTCCCCGGCCTCGTCCCTCGCCTCTCTTTCATTGAAAAGATACTGGGGGGGTCAGGCCCAAAATACAAGCTAGGGTGGAAGGGAGAAAATAAACTAAATTCATGCGGAGTCACTCCAGTAGTGTCTCCCAGACAGTCCCATACATTTATTGCCAAAATAACAGCGTGGTTTGGTTAAACATTGCTACTGAGATATTTTCCCACTTACCCAGTAACTCTGAGAGATGAGACACAGGACTCTTCCAGGGACCACATCTTCATCTTAATTAATTACTATCACATTATGTGATACAAAGCATGTACATGCACAATTCATAAATAGACAATATTTCAGAAATTGCTGGACAGTTACTATATTTTGCAGCTGTTGGGATTTTTCCAAGAAAAGCATTTCTTTCTTGTCCTGTTGTCAGTATAATTCCAGAAGAGAGAACATGTCTTAAATCCTGTCTCAGAATCTTTGGTGTAATTTGATATCTACAACAGTTCTGCCTTTCAGACATGCTAAGGTAGCTGTGCAGGAAAATAAGAAACAAAAAATGAACAAGTTAAACAGAAATAGTTCCCTGTTTGGTTAGTGGCCACTAGAGGGAATGCCGGGTTGTTGTTTCCACAGGCCTGCAAGGCCTTACAAGGGTAACACAATTAAAAAGAAAAAAAGGAAATTATACCAAAATTGTGCTTGACATTACAACACACTTAGTTTGCAGATGTCGTTGGCACATCAGTTTGAGATTTGCCTTTTCCATGAAGTAATAGTTTACCTGTTAGTAAAGTCCTTGCTGTCTGTAGGCACTGTTTGAAGACAGACATCACTCTGAAAAACACTCCGTATCTCCTGAAGTGTGAACCGGAAATTATTACTTTCTGTAAGCAAGCTTAGCTTTAAAAGTAGAAAAGCCAATGCCATGGAATTTAATTCAAAATCTTCTGTTTCCTAATGACCAAACAAACCAACCCTTTGCAGCTCATTTTCCCAATTTGAAAACATGAGTTATTTAAATAAGTACCTTGAGGAAAATAATCTTTAAAGTAATATTAAGATTCAAATACTAAGTGACTAGACAGTTTATTATAATATCAGCTGTCTACCCCTCATCCCACAAGCTCACATTTTCCCTATATTTACAATTCAGATTTTTTCTAACTAACTGATACATCTTTATATAAGAAAGCTTTCTCTTAAAGAGAAGCCCTCTCTAAAAGTCATTCTTTTAATAAATAGAAGACTGGTAAACCAGGAACCATCTTTTTTACACCATTCCACGATAAAATTAATTTTAAGGCTGTTTCTTCCCCTTCTCTTTTGATCTCCCTTACACATCTAAACAGCCTTTAGGCTCTTTGGAGAGACATCTAAGCTTCTTGGGCTTTTAATGAGTTTCAGCACAGACCCTGCACCTCCAGATTGAGGCGGGGCAGGAAACCTGGGCATGCAGATGTCTCCATTCTGCAAACAGGCTTCTGTGCCTGTGGTACAGCCACTTGTGAGGTAAAACTCACAATGTACTCTTCTGAAAGCTCCCTCTGCCACAGTGTGGAAGATGGAAATGGCAGAGGCTGGATCAAGCAGCTACAGAAGATACACAATCCTGTCTCAAGTCCCATCTTTCTTTAGAAGTCTGTTGGCCTAAAGGACACAAATCTTCTTATGGAGCACATTTCCACCCTGCTATGTACTATTTGGACCCAAAACAAAATAGCTTCACAGCTATTTGCTGTTGAGGTTCACAGTTCTCTACAAAAGCTTCATGCATGAGTGTTAGATATAAAGCCCAGTCTCTGAGATCCACTGGCCCAGATTCCAGACACAGGTCTAGACAAGTAAATACCATTGCTGAATTAGAGCCTCAATATCACAGAGGAATCTATGACATACCCAGAAAGCGCAAAAATATGAATCCTACCTAAGACTGAGATTAACATCTTGTAAAGAAGAGTGTCTGAACTGTTTTGAAATTCTAAAAAGAGACACATAACAGCTTTCCTATTTTCAAATCTACCTCTCCTTTGCATACAGTAAGTTAACATTTACTCAGTGAGGATGTCAGGGAAATAAGTAAAGGGACAGGTAGTCCATGCAGTAGATGACAGCAAAACACAAAACTAGCAAAGGTTACTTACTAACCCCATTGGCTCAAGGCAAGTATGTATCATCTAAATTTCAGAATTAAGATTATGTCAATGCCATACTCTTTGCTCTGAATGTCTGGCCTCTAATTAAATCATTACTCCCCCTTCACACACCCTACCTTGCCTTACTCCATGCCCAAATGAATGGGTGCTCAGAGAATGAATCAATACTGTGTAACACAGGCACTCTTGGTAGCTTTGCTGATTCAGTTGCTTCTGCTGTTTTAAGAGGTAGAAAATAAGGTGGAAGATTGGGAAGTGTTAGTCTTGAGTTACTGTCACATTACAGATGGCTACCAAGAAGCACAAAACAAACAGGGAAGATTACAATTAGAAAACACTGATTTATTTTCATCTTATCTATTTACCTCTTAAAATTGCCAACCACAAAGTTAAGAAGCCACAAAGTAGATTTTTAAAATTAGTAATGTTTCAGTCAAAGTTGTATTAGTAAAATATACATTTTATATTGGGTTTGTGCTTATCTCCACTTTTAATCCCTCCTGTCCTCAGTCAATCCTACCCTTATGTCACAGCTGTTACCGCTGACTCTCTGAAATACAGTATATCATTATTTTAATTCTGCTACAAGAGCTTTCACATTAGCCTGTAGACATCCACCCTCAATAATTAACTAAATGCTCCCCCAAATATCAGAATAACCCCACTCACTAGTGTGGTGTTCCCTCACCCCCTTTTTCCTCCCTTCCCTGCCAATCCTGGCCACTCCCTCGGGCTTCTCCTATAGGTCTCTGAGGTACCCCAACTCCACCCCCCTGGTCCCCATGAAACTCCAGACCCTCTGCCTTTCTTTGCTTTTGCCTCTGGGGAGCTGCATGCTATCATGTGAATAAAGATCTTCCATGCTCTCCATGCAGAAGCCTCTCCTCATCTCCTTTACTGCTGCTTTGTTGAGAAGAGCAAAGATGCCAGAGCCAGCCTTGTGGCTCCCCGGCTGAAGGGCTGACCTGGGCTGGGCAGAGATGCTCTTTGGCACTGCTTGTGGCTTGCCATTCCAAAAGCCAGCAAACCGCAACACACCAGAGCCTCTACTCCTACCCAAGGTCACAGACTCTGTTCTGCAGCCATTCTGCCAGACCCTCTCCCATCAGTTTTCTCCTCTCACAATGACTTGTGTATCTCCTAAAGCTATTTGTACTCATTCCCTCTTCCAATGGCCCTTTCTGGCTAGCTGCAATGGTGGCTGGCTCTGTCCAAGTTCCTAAGGACATCCCACCCCCGCACTTCATGTCCTTAATCTCCTCACAGAAGATGCTCTTGTAAATGAAGAGCAAAGGAACAGAAAACTTTTTGCTCCCAGGAAAGAAGACTTCTCTTGAGTGCTAGAAGAGAAATTTCATTTGACTCCTGCAGTGACTCAAATTGAGGAGAAATAGAATAAATACAGGCCAGAAATTACTTTTTTCCCTTCCAAGACAGGTCAGGAATTAATGAGAAGTTTATTTTCTGTCATTATGGCACAGTTTCCAGTTTTAGCTAAACTTTTTTTGCCTACAAGGATAGAGCAAGACTAAAATTGACAATAATATTAGGAAAAAAATAAAGGCTTCATATATCACAGAAAAAAACCAGAAAAGTGATAAATAAAAAAAATTCCTCCATCCCAGCTCAAAGCTTGCAGAAAAACAAGTCAAGAAGAAATTACAGAAGAGCTATAGGGTATGCTGAAGAGCTATGCTGGTTGGTAAATTAAAATGCCATTGAGTGTTTTTGGGCACTGGGATACAACCATCTGTACTGTATATGATTCATTTTAGAATAGCCCTTGAACAATTTTTACACAGGCCAATAGCTAATAATTTTCAGATATGGTTTGGGAACTAGCACAGGCCAAGAACTATTCTCAGTTGGCCATCCCACTTGGAAAGCTGGAAAAAAGCTTCCTAGACAGCTTATAAATTAGCCCAGAGAAAAAATGGAAAACAGTATGAATGTTGATCGTTCAATGCCTCAGTACTAGCAAATAGTCTCAGGCACATAAAATTTCCTGTGATAGATATAGCCATACAGATGCAGCCAAAAACTAATGGTACAGTGAAGCTAAGGTTGCTTGAGATAGTCACATCACCTGACCCCACAAAGAAAAAGCAACAAAGAGGAAAAAGAATATAGAGCTCCTTGGTAAATTGGATGGATTTTTCTAGTTAAGACATATATCAGAACTGAGTTTCCAGCATCTTCAGAGATGTGAGGGAGCAGGACCCAAAGGCTCACTTGGCTGCCAGGAAATTAGTCATCCACAGAGACTTGCACAGAGCATTATCCTCTCCCAAAACTTCATAGCTGCTCAGCTGAAATAATTCAATCTCTTCAAAGAAGAAAGGACAAAGTATTCATATCACAAATGATGCTATTTTTAGGCTTCCTAATTTAATTTACCTCAGTAGGAAGAGGTTGAGTCAGCAGATACTGTCACAATGACCTAGTAGAACCTAATGTCAGAGTTTTTTATATGGTCTTGATTGGGCAGCTTCTTTTATGTAGTAGTTTGGTCTTTGTCTTTTCCCTGTTCCCCCTACACACACAGGCTTCTACCAGTTCTCTGGAAGAAGCACAACCCTGCCCATTGTATTCACACAGCCATGGCAATGCCAGAACTGCACTCCAGCTCGTTTTGACTTGCCATCAGAGAAGGGACAGGGGTGGGACAAAGGGGATGAGGAAGGGAGAGTGGCTGCCCAGCCACTGAGGCCACTGTGCCCCAGCACAGACCCAGTCAGTCATTCCACTTGCCTTATATCCCCCTACTGCCAGTGGCTCTTCACCTGGCTGCCAGGAGAAAGATCATTTAGAGGGAAAGAGAGAAATGGTGTGAAGGAAGAGACAATTTTAAAATCTAATTTTCTTTGGGCTTTTCATACCCTGCCAAGATTATTCAGCTTCCTTTCAGTCCATGAAGTGAGAGTGTCCAGCCTGCTAAGCATCTTTCTGAGCCAAAAAGTAGATTAAGAACTTGGAAACAGCCTTGGTATATATCTGAAGGAAATACAACTCTCAGAATGATTTGAAAATGATCCTAAATTTTGTAAGACAGTCAACAGCACAGATCGGTACATATTCAGCATACAAAGAGGCAGTTCCTCCCTGCAGTAATAGTTGAGAACTGTAGACACAGGAAAGTATCTTAGAAACTAAAAAAAAAAAATACACACCTGTAATCATTCCATGTACATTTGTATAAAAAGAGCTTTGAACTAACATAAAAACTTTGGCAAGATGTAAGAATGTCCATGCTGTGGCAAATTGACTTCCAGCAAAGCACTTTGTTCAGCAAACGCTATCAGATGCAGTAAACATCTGAATAAAAAGAAGACTGAGAATTGCCAGGTCTGTGGAGGATGGAAGAAGATACTGATTTTGCACATCTGGTAACTCTTGATATTGAGTAAACAATAATGTTTGTCATGGCAAGTGTGCCATGGACTACAAAATGGCACAATCATGACTACTTATCACAGAGTCACCGACAGAAAGCTTAAAGCACCAAACATTTCAAGCAAAACAAAACCAAACCACCAAAACAAAAACAAAACTAAACCCACCATTCCAGCAAGGAGCAGAAAATCTTTACTGAATAGAAAAGACAACACAAGGGAAAAAGATGGAGTGATAGTGGTTTAGGCTGTAAATGATTTCACAATACTCTTCAGAGGTTTGCCTCAAGACTTCCACGGTTGGTCACTTCTGGACCTTAAACAGGAGATCCAGAAGGGAATGACTTCAGAAGTGTTTATTTCAGATGAATTTGAATTAAATCTCATGGACCGCAATGTCATTCGATATTTAAAAAGTCATCAGCAGTAGGACCAAGGAATCTTGCTTGCCTCAGGGTTTGTGTCTTGTGATCAAATTCAGGGCTGTGATGAGATTTTCTTCCCCATTGTTAAGGCATTTATAAACAACCATTTGCTGCCATGTTGATTCTTTTCTGGTTAGTAAAACATGTGACCCCATGAATGTCTCTCATACAGGATTTCTGTAAGGATTTTCTCTCCTCACTCAGTGGGGCAAATTTTCAACAAACTCAACAAAAATCTTTAATAAGAGAAGCATCAGGTAACTTAAGCACAGAGAGTCTAATAAGGTAAACCTGACACAATGTTGTTTAAAATTATTATAATTGTTAATTTTTATTGAAAGGTCTGTAAAAAAAAATCAGTAACTTGGTATGATTTCATTCTTAGGATGAACACTCACCACATTTATGACATGAAGCCTGGCACATTTGAAGTGTACATATGAAGAGATCCAGGAGAAATCCCAAGTGCTGACTGATGAAGAATATAATGATTTGGATGAAATTTAAAAAGTGATAACTTGTTGCTGTTGGTTAAGCTCCCCTGAATTTACCAACAAAGAAAATTCCAGAAATCATCCAGTACCCAAGAGCAACACAATAAAGCTGTATTTTGGGAATCAGAAAATCCAGTCTCTGATTATCCTAAATTTGCTACTCCACAGCTTTTTCCCAGCTATAAACTACAAGCAAATAATCAAATAAAGTAGTTATGACAATTACTGCATCAACATGTTGTCTATTCTGAGTAGACAGAGCATCCACATGATGTCATTTATGAAAACCAGTATGGAACTGTTAAGAATTATGAATTTTTTAATAAATGAACATAAATAGGTCACTTGTAACTTCATGGTAATAGAATTAAAAGACAACAACAATATCAATAAACATAGATTTTTATATATAAAAGTGTTGTTTATTGTAAGGAAACTTTAAATATAACCAGCAATATTGAAAATATCATGACTGGCATTTATGGCCTTGATTGTAGTTTGCTGCCATACAAGTAATTTCTAGCATTTTTCTTAATCACATCAAGCCAGTGCAAAATATAGGTAGCTTTTAGAGATTAGCATACAGAATGACAAGAGTGTAGATTTTGGTTACCTGATATTTCCTTCTAGTATAACAGGCTTATCTTTTCTCCATAAATCAAAAGTACAAAGGCAAGTTATCATATGTGCAATTATTCATACCAGGTTTTTAGGTTAAAAAAAATTACATTTGTAAATTTTTCTCAGATTTTATTTTGTTAAGACTCTGACTTATAATTTATACCATACTATATGATATAAATTATATATTGTTATCATATTATATAATCATAATTTCATATGCGGGTATGATTATATAAATTGTCAGAACATATCACTAACTGTAGCATAATGTTTACATCAACATTACATCAACAAATATATGGCATTAGAAAAGTCATTATCTAAGAAGGAAAGATGTTATAGTTCAGGTGTTTGAGTCAGGGCACAAGCAGCCTTCCTACAACTCTTGCAGTGTCATTTTGGCAGCACTGCCCATCGCCAGAACGTGCACTGGCTGTCCAGGAACATCAGCAGACAGGTCAGTAAGCAGGACTGAAACTGGACTGTGCCTGAAATTTCCAGTCACAGACCCTCGAAAGCAATGAGCCCTGTGCTCCTAATTAAGATGATATTCTCTCTCCTCAGTCTCAGAAGGTATCCCATGCTATTATGGCTGAACACATTATTTCATGATGACCTACAGGTTTTTGAAAGCAAGACATGTTAGCTTTAACAATGACAGATGTGTGCAAAGCTTTGGAAGTACTGATCTTTCAAATTAAAAATATTTTTGCACTTCCTGTTAAGGATTTTCAAGGACAAGCTTTGTTTAGCATGGCTTTTGATATCAATCACTTCAGTAATTGACTTTGATAGCTAAGATTAGACTGCAAGAAGAGAGATATACAGAGATCATTTCACTTGAAACAGATTTAACAATAAAAAAGGTGAGATCTAAAAAAAAAATTAACTACAGAACAAGCATAAATAGAGAAGACAAAATTCATAAATATAAAACAAGGGAGAAGGAAAACAATATAGGTTATGTATGATTAGGTAGAACATGACAATGACCCATGCCTTTGCTTTGAAAGCATTAAGGTTAATTTGTCAGCTGTCCTCACTCATGTACAGAATTCATGTAATTAATAAAAATGCAGTTTATTGCAAAAATATACAAGTCCTCTAAATTGCATAAGATATTACAATGTCGTGCTGAAACATGACATATTAAACAAAGAGGACTTTAAAACAAATTACAAAATGTTAAAAATCAGATTTGGGTCATGAGCGTTACACAAAACGCATTGTCATGCTTTATCTTATGATTAATCTTGTGATTCACTACATCTGTGATAAATGCAACATAAAATCATGACAACTGTAATAGTCAAAAAGTAATATCTACTGTATATCTTCTGTATTAATACATATAAACACTTTGTGTGCACTAATACTTTCAACATATCACATTCAAACTAACAGTCTTTCCAGAAAAGATGTAACCCTTTTGAAGAACAGAAGCTGGTTTAACAAGTTCATCACATGTGGGTTTTTTTTTTTTTAAATCTACTCTTTAAGGAAATTCTGTGTTAAAGGACTTGATTTTCAAAGGTGCTGTGCTACTACAGGTCGTCCTTATATCAGATGGAAACATCAATTCTAAGCACTTTTAAAAATCAAGCCCTCCATTTATTGAATTGCTATTTTCTTTACTAGTATTTCCACTGTCATAAGTAAAAAAAACCAAACAAAACAAACAAAACCAAAAGAACCACCCAACCAAAACCAAACCAAAAACCCCCAATCCCATTCTTAAATCACAGAAAATGCTTGGCATCTATAGGAAAAGAGACAATTTCTCAGTGGACTAACCACTACTGTGCTATATTCTCATGACAGATCTTGTTGCTCCAACGTTTAGTTCATGCACTGGTATCGGCAATGTCCATGTTTGTTCCAAACAGAGCAACTAGCTGCTCTTCATAGTTTGCAATGTTTCTTTTCAGAATTTCCATACAAGGTCCCAAAAGCCTTTCAAATGCCTGAACATCCATAACTAAGATAAAAAGGGAGAGAAAGAAAGAATATGATGTGCTCATCAGTTACAGACACTAATCCTGGTATTTATGATACTCCAACTTAAGACTTTAAATGACAACGTATACTACTGAGGCATATACATTGGTTGCACAGAAGGGAACCGCTTACCTTAGCAAAACCAAGATCAACCAACACATTGCTGTCTTGAAACTTCATAAATAAACTTGAAATTTCTCTGTTCCTTATTTTGAAAATATTTTCATAGTAAGATTTATGTTACCCAAAAGCTGGTGAAGAAGTCTGAAGGGGCCTCGATTCCTCCACAAAATAAAGTTTTAAGATCCGTAAGATTTCAAAAAGCCACGTCCTTATGGGATGTCGTTGGCTTTATTTGGGCTCTAACAGCCTATTTCCTTGCTCTTTTTACTTGCTTCCACCCAAAGTGAAAATGGTAATGAATACGTATTTTCCCAACAAATGAGCAAAAAGTTGAAAACAGTGATTCACACACAACGTCAGTGCACAGCCAACCAGAATATTTTCTTTATCTGATCACATAGTGTGATCCTCTATAGTTCCAGCCAATAGGCCAGAGAGGAAACTTCGTACACTTCCAACCTGCTGGCCTGTAATCTCTTGTCTCCCAAGAAATGTTCAAGATCTCTGCTGTTTGGAAAGTACCAGAGATCTTTGTTTTTCATCCATAATGGATAATAACATTCTTCCTCACTACTGCCTCTTATTCTTTCCCATCTGTCATATCATCTTTGATCTCTATTGCCTGATCATCTCTGTGTGTTTGGAGTTAGGATTTTTAAAAAATAGAGAAACTTTTTGGTTACTGGCTTGGTCATC
This sequence comes from Vireo altiloquus, assembly GCA_013396875.1. Lineage (NCBI taxonomy): Eukaryota > Metazoa > Chordata > Aves > Passeriformes > Vireonidae > Vireo > Vireo altiloquus. The sequence goes on along the minus strand of VZRF01011324.1, from coordinate 149,919 downwards.
AAATCATTATGCAGGAATGCCAAATCTATCTTTGCAGTTTACAGTTTTCCCATAATTAGGAGCTAAATCAGACCATGAAAAGCAATGGATGCTAAGGGTTGTCTATGAACACAACTCCTACAGTCTTCACTCCTCCTGTGCCTGAGACTACAGTGTGATGGGATGACTAAATTAACAGCTGGTGAAGACAAAAGAATTTGTTAAAAGCTTAAGTCATGGGGATAAAAAGGCACAGGATTTTTAACAGAATTATTTCTTACATGAGTCAGTCTACTGAGAAAAAAAAATCTCACCTTTCTGCAGAGGATGAGACATTTCTCTGATAGTTATAAGTGGTTTGCAGCAATACTCTGTACTGTCCTAAAACCATTTTTACTTCCATACCATCAGAGAAATGTTGGAGAAATGGTGTGTAATAGTATTTATCAATTGCAAGTAATTTTTGCAGATAAGTAACGCAAATAGTAATGCACAATAATAGGTGGTTACTGAAACAGCCCTAAGTCTTATATTCTGGAGAAAGACAGTCACAATAAAAACAACCAAATAGATTATGTATCATTTTATATTAGATATAAAATAGTATTGAATAATACCTAAACATTTGACAGTGCCAAGAGCAAATGCAGAAGCAGCTCGGGGTTTGTTAGTTACAAGAGCAAGTTCTCCAAAATACTGTCCTCTTGAGCATCGAGCTATTTCTACTGCTCCATTCTCTTCTAGATCTTGTTTACCCTGAAATATCATGTAAAAAAAAAAAATAGAATATGAGAGGAGAGATTTGCCAAAATCAGGATTTCATAAGCAAAGTTAGTGACAATGGTAAAAAAAAGTTGTTGTTTTAGGGATGTTTACCTTCCTTGTCATTATAATTCTTACTTCTCCAGATTCCACAATAAAGAAAGAATCAGCCAAGTCACCCTGCACAAGAAAAAAAAATAAAGTGAGAAAAAAAAGTGTAAAATTTCCCTTTTAGTTTCATGGTAGCATCAAAATATTTGCAACCAGTGCCTAGAAACTCCTCTTTTTGATACCTGTTGCAAAAGAAACCACTTTTAACTTGAAAACCATATTCTAGACACATAACAATCCAAACATCTATACAGAACTGACAGAAAGGCCTTTTCATGAAAAGATATAGCTGACTGTGCCTTACACAAAGAGCAGAGAAAACCAATGTTGTGGAAGATTTTTAGGATCCTTACTACCATTTATCCACTTCTGTGTTCTTCCCAAATTATTTCCCTGACCAAGTTTCCAGTATAAAAAGCCTCAGGGGCTATGTGATATTCACTAATTATCCTGGGGCAAGAAAATCACAGTTGCCTGTCCTGAAGAGTTTACTTCTGTCTTCTTCTTGAGAAGGTTATCATATTTTAAGAACAAGGCCAAGGTGAGTTTGCAGTGCTCCTTGTTAGAAGCACACTTATAAAGTTTCAATTTCTAAGTTTACTAAAAATGCTGACTCTTTCATTTATACCAACAAAGAGGGTTGGTTTTGAAAGTACATAAGTGAAAAGTGAGCTTTTAAAACAAAATAGCCACCTCTTACATTTAAGATTCATTGATTTTATGTGAGAAAGAAAAATAGGGTTCAAAAGTATGCATTGTCTATAAATAACATAGTTATTGTTACCTATTATGAAAGAAAAAGTAAAACTAGGAAGAAACTGTACCTGAGCAATGATTTGTTCTCCATCTTTGTACACTTTGGTACCAATCACATCAACCACTTTTAAACGCTCAGACATCTTCATTTAAAAAAAGAAAATGTAAGAAATACTTGGTGAACATTATGATAGCATATATTTAAAAAGCCCTTTCATATTTCTTTCCATGAATCTTTGCACAGAATAGTGTATCTTTATTTTCCTGGTTTGATTACCATTAAAGAAAGAACTGCTGAATAGTGTTCCAGAGGGTATATTACACTTTTAACAGCTATTTTGATAAGCTTCCATTTTTGTAAGAAGCCTTCAAAAATTATGTTCAGGAAAGCATGCATGCAAAAATATAGCTGATAAAATATTTTGATATCCCCAAGTAATTGTTTAATTTTATTGGCTAATATCTTGTAAACCTAAGCTTAGGGAAACTGAAAGTAAAGTTAATTTATGTTTTAAAATACAATATGAACAATAATTATTCATCCTAAATTTAAAAAAAAAATTAAACGTCCTTCTCAAAAAAAAAGCATGCAAACTTTTAATGTGAAGACACTTTGAATGACGAATTTAACATCTTCAAAAGCAGAATCTTATCAGGTAGCTCCAATACAGCCATTAAAACAATGCAATAGAAATCTTACTTCTAAAGATTTAAGGAATGGCAATGACTCAATAAAACTTTCATACATTCTTCGTTTTTTGGCATTATTTTTTACAATGATTCTTCGGAATGTTACCCTATCCTGTAAACACAAAGAGAAAAAGAGAGTTTACAAACTGAAAATACATGCTAGAAAATACATCAAAACTGGCTGAATATGATCAAATTACCCAATTTTAATCACACAGTGTAGCTGACAACCTGACTGGTCTCTCCCTACAGTCAGTTGAGAAGGATTCCTCTAGGGGTCAATCAAGAGTTAAAGTTAAGCTGCTGATCTGTTCACGCTATGAAAATCTATGTAGAGAGTACATACTGAGTCCACCTACAGAGGGTAGAGGTTACAGCAGTGAACACTAAGTGGGCAATTTAGAATATTTAAGAAATCCTCAATATTTAGATTTTTAATTTATGAAGTTAATTCATTATCCTGAGGTCCCATGCAATCACAAATTGGTATGTACTCAAAGAGGCTTTTAGGTTTTTATATAAACAAAACCGAAATACATGAATCTGGGTCTTAGGTCACTTTCTGCTATTTTGGCAGAACAAGACTCACTGCTGCCCTAAACAGCCAACTGAACATTCCTTAGGATCTGGCCATGCAAGTGAGCCAGACAGATGGAAAAACTACACATATGGTGTTCTCTTCTCTTAACTTTGTGTGGCTGTGCCCTGGTGACAGGCAGAGGGAAAATGCATTCAAGCCTTCACTGCCTCAGTGGGCACCTACTGGCCAGCACAACCCAATCCAACTTAAAGCCATTCTTATGGCGTTCTAAACAATCCCAAAAGTCACATGGATCAAGCTGCTGAAAAGCCACATTTCATTTCATTCCTGGGATCAGTCATTAGATCAATATGTACATCTTGAAAATGATGGCCATCCCAGTTTTACTTTTGTGGTAAATTCAATTACTCTTGTCCAAGATTCAGGTAGTATAACACTAGTAAAATAACCTCATATTGGAATTTTACTCTAGAAACAAAGGTATTTTCAATCAAGTTGTGGGGGAAAAAATTAATATGCAATTATTAAATGGTTTTCAATTTGGGAAATTATAATTACAATGAAATATTTTTTTTTTTTAAATCAGTATTTTATTAAGCCTCAGATTTGCATCTGTGGATTCTGGAAAAATATAGCACCGTGTTGGGATTTCTCAGGATTTCTAGAATTAAACTTTCTGATTTTTTTTTTTTTTAACTACTTATATAGCATGCCAGTGAAATCTATATAAAATATATTTTTTTAAAAATAGCTTAAAAGAAGTACTCTACTTACCAAACCCCAGATGGAACCAGGAGAGGTAGCTATAATTGTAGCTGCTCTGGGTGTATTGTACATTAAGGCCAACTCACCAAAACATCCTCGGTTATCATAGGTTCCAACACACCTCCCAACACCATCACATTTTACATAAATATCATATGTACCTCTGTTAATAAAATATATAAATACAATGAGTAGAATCCAGCCCTGGCCTTTGCTAAGCAGCCTCTCACTATATTTTTTATACCATGAATTCCAAAGATAAAACATATGAAATATACATTTTTTCTGGCTTAAATGGTATTAAACACCTTGTGTAAAGACATCTCAACGACTTCTATAAATAATAAAAGTGGTCCCTCTTTACAGGGAAGGATAGGGTTATTAGTTTTTACATTAACTCAGTTTAAAGATAGAATGAATGAACAGTGAGCCATCAGTAGAACTTACTAAAAATTAAGATCTAAATTAGTATCTGTTTCTTAATTTCATTTTAACCACACTAAATACAAATGTCACAAGTCTTTGCAAAAATTGCTATGATAGGATCACTGAAATAATTTGTCAAGTTATTTAAAAGTAGTAATTTCTAAGGAAACATAACAGAGATGCAGGAAACAGAAGAAATGTATCTGAAAAGCAGCATAAGATCATGAGACAGATATATGTATTCTTCTAATATATTGGGCATTTCCTCTCACCATGGTTAATTTAATAGCGCTTTTTTTTTTGCACTGGGAATGCAGTAAAATTTGATGTCTTGTAAAACATGAAGCTGCTAAGGTCATGGATGCTGATGCAACATTTTCTTCAGTGCTGAATATTTATATAGTATGCATTGATAAATCATGTGAATGTAATGCAAAAATCTGTGTTATTCCGTTGATAAGGGACACAGAGATGGTACCCTACACCTTAAAACCACAAGGCTGACAGAATACTGTAAAGTCCCTGCAGCCTTTTGGATAAGAGATGACAAACTGTAACCTCAAAAGGCTGAAAAATATTGTCTTTCCAGCACAGGATCTTGACACATTTTTATGATCATCTGATTTAATATTTCAGTTAGAAGGGTCCTACAACAATCATTTTGTCCACCTACCTGACCACTTCAGGGCTGCCCAAAAATTAAAGAATGTTATTAAAAGAATTGTCCCAACGCCCCTTAAACATTGACAGGCTTGGGGCATCGGTGCTTGACCACTCACTTGGTAAAGAAATGCTTCCTAATGTCAAATCTGAACCTCTCCTGGCACAGCTTTGAACCATTCCCATGAGTCCTGTCACTGGATGCCAAGAGAAAAGCTGTAATGTAAGCATTAAATACAACTTCATAGAATACAGACTTTTCTCAGTGGACTTTTGCATAATACTTTGTGTTATAATAAGACACAGCAATTCACCTGTCAATGACGTAGAAGTTGTCACCATCATCCCCTTGATCAATTACATGTTCCCCTCCTTCAACCATCTTTTCAAACATCGCATCTAACACCTGAGACATCTGTTCCTGTTTAAAAGAACACAAAGACAAGAAATTAGCATCTGCTTTTAAAATTTTACTCTTCAAATTAACTAAGTGGCCAGCTTCCCTATATGCAGATAAAAAATGTTAACGGTGGAAAATATTCATGCTACAGAAATGCATGGATCAATAATAGAAAGACAGTTCTATTTAGTATTCAGTGTTAGCTTTTCCTCTTCCAGTGTTCAGAGCACAGCTTCCCACTTGTCACTGCAAATGATAAAATAGATCTTCTTTGCAACATAAATTGCTTATGACCATCCAAAGACAGAATTTCACCCTTCACAACTGAGTAACATTATACCCTTGAAAAAAAACCAGTATCCACTATTCTAAATTATACATTTACCTGATTTTGTCTTTAGAACTTCTTTATAGAATTTAGTCTCAAAAAGATTGTAAAGTATTTTGAAAGTCTGTGTTTGCAATGCCTGCAGAATGTTGGGCCAGATATAACTATAAAGGTCTGCAGTGTTTTGGCTGAGTAAGTAAATGCTGGACTCATTGGGTAGTAGTAATTTACACATGGCCACAAAACTACTTTGTTGAGAGAGAAATGTTAACAGACTAATAAAATGTGATCATTTGAATTATGACTGTCTAATAACAAAAACAAACACTCATTACTTAATTTGTCTTACTTGATGTAAATCTGCTAAAACTTGACTATTCACATCTAAAAAACCCAAACACAGCTCATTATGGATTAAGAATCCTAAAAATAGAAATTAAAAATTTAAATTTTATTTTTGTTTTATTCTGCAATATGCCTAGAATTCTATACTCAACTTCTTGAAACTTATTAAGTATGTATCATAATGGAACAGGCAGATTCTAGTGAAAACCATGGTAGAAAAAGCCTGTAGATTTGCATTTTGCAGTGGTTTGATTTACAGCATTTCCAGCCACTGAAAGATGGATGGCATTTGCCTTTCCAAAGAACACCAGTCTAAGCCAGTCCTCTAGAGTCCTCCTGCAGCCCCTGGACAGAGATAACCATACAAGATAATTCAGAATAATTCTTTAGAGTTTTCCCTTTCTTTCCTCTGAGGATAGAGAGATCTCCTGTACCTCCCAGTTACACACAATTTTTAGACAGATAAATTAGGTGTAATGAATTCCATCCTTATGCTGTTGAATTTTTTACTTACTGAAAGCTTTTAAAAATACCAGCAGTACTATGTTATCCAAGCCTTTTTGAAAAATGGAAGCTGAATACAAATTTTCCTCCACAGAGTTGGCTGTGTGTGGGCACAAAGAATAACAGAATGGCAATATCCATCCTTAGTGTAGTCGATCATGGTAAAGTACAGGGAGACATCATGCAGCCCTCCTAGGCCAGCAGAGAATCATTTAACTATGTCTCTGTTTAGTACCTTTGTTAGTATAGACAGGTACGTATTTGAAAAAAGATGGATCATTTCAGATATCAGTGAATGTGCTATAGTTCATTTCAGAGAAAAAACTGTGAGTGCCACTGGGAAAGACTGAAAATTATGTAGAGGAGTTGCCTTTTAAAAGCTTCCATACTTAAACGAATAGGTAACTTTACTTCATTCTTTTCAGTCCTCTCCGTCTAAACAAGAAGAAATTCCTACAGAATCTGCAAATGTCAGACCTAATGTCAGCTTGTTGTCTAAAGCACTTGCAGCAGCACCTTCCCTTCCTCTGGCTTTATATCTGAATTGGCAAAGTGCTTCCCCAACCAAAAGCCTTTGTCTGCCTTTTGACAACAGGTGAGAACATACAGAATGCTCCACACCTCATGGGAGGCTAGAGGCCATGTTATCATCTATGTGCAAGCAATGCAAGAAAAATGTATTATATGGGCATTGAACCCTAGAAATTAAAATACTTCCAAGATGCCTTGGGAAAAAATGTTAAACCAAAAAGATGGTTATTTCCTGTAATCGAGGAATAATACATATATTTAAAAACTATTCAGTGTGCTTCATCTTGGATTTCTGGTTATACATTTTCCATCTCATAATTATGAATCAAGCTCAAACCACAATTTTTCCAGTATGTAAATCTACAATTTTTTAATGCAACTGAGTAGAATTTGCAAATCCAAATCCCTTTTAAAAATGTTTAAAACACTTGAAGATATTGAATACATCTGAGAACAGTCTATTAACTGCTGAAGCATTGCATATGAATTTTAACTTCCTAAATAAACTGCAACTAACTTAAAGACAAGTGGTCCCTTTTCTAAAATTTTCCATTTTAAATTAAGACAGAGCAGACTGCAGTAACCAAGCCAGGAACATGGTTTTTGCTTTTACTGTGAGAATTACATAACTTGCTTGCCCAGTTTGCTCTATGTGAATGCTTTTGAATCTCTGCCAGATTGAGGGTCAATTTACTGGCACCCTCTGCAATTACTTTGAAAAGATAAAAGACAGGTAATTTTAGATTTAAAAAGAAGATCTGTTTCATAAACAGAATTAATTCTAGTATTTTTTAAAATAGTGCAATCTAAATGCTTTTCTTCCTTGAAGCAGTTCTACCTTCAAAAATACATGTAAAATGAAAACAGAATGAGAGGGTTTTTTTGTGACTGACTGGTCTGTAGCTCCCTGGGTCTTTTCATTTCCTTTTTTAAAATGGGGATTATGTTTCCCCTTTTCAAATCACTGGACTGCCATGACTTCTCAAATAAGATGGGTAGTGGCTTAGTCACATCCTTGGACAGTTCCCTCAAGACCCATGGATGTATCTCATCAGGTTCCATGGACCTGTGCTCCTTCAGTTTCCTGAGACATTCTTGAACCCAGTTAGGGTTGTTCTACAATGGGTGGCTCTTCATTCTCCCCATTCCTGCTGTCACCTTCTGCAGCTTGGGCAGTGTGCTGCAGCACTTTCTGGTGAAGACTGAGGCAAAAAAGTTGTAGAGTACCTGAGCCTTCTCCATGTCCTGAGTAACTAGGTCTCCTGCACCCTTCCTGAGAGGACCCCCATTTTTCCTAGTCTGTATTTTATCACTGACATACCTAAAGAAACTTTTTTTGTTACCATTTATGTCCTTGGCCAGATTTAATTCCGTCTGTGCTTTAATTACCTTCCTAAGGGTCCACATAACACCTCTTCCTGCTGGCTCCTCTATCACTTGGAGAAGGACATTAACATCAAAGCATTCCAAGAGTCCCCTGGATTGCCTGTGCCCTGCTGTGTTGTCCCTCTGACAGATGTCAGCAGATGTGGTTGAAGGCCCCTGTGAGGACCAGGAGCTGTGAATGTGAGGCTGTTCCAATCTGTCTGTAGAGAACCTCATGCTCAGTTTTCCTGGTTGGGCAGCTGTAGCAGACCCCCACTATAATGTCACCTGTCCCTCCCCTCCCTTTGATCCTGACCCATAGGCTCTCTGTCAGATCCTCATCCATTCCCAGGTGGAACTACATGCATTCCAGCCGGTCATTGATACAGAAGGCAACACCACCTACTTGTCTCCTCCTCCTGTCCTTCCTAAAGATCCTGTATCCTTCCATCTCAATGGAGTCATAGGAATTGTCCTACCATGCTCCTGCATTAGTAAGTTGTGTGCAAGCCTGTTGCATTGCCATTTCATATTAGAAATGCACAGAATTTTGCCCATATTTACAATTCCTTACAAAAGACATGATGAGATTTAGAAGAACAAAGCCCCAGATAGGAATGATAAATGGTTTACCAAGGACACCCCTCTGACACAGTGTGTGATTCCATTCCTCTTGCCAGGTCAAGTGAAAAACTACAATTAAACACTCACAACCCTCCTTAATAGACTTTGTATGACAAAGTACTGTCCTCCAAATGCACGTTGCTTTGTTTGAAAATAGTGTGTTAATTTCTCTCAAGTCAACAAAACAAACATGGCAATCACATCTGAACAAAATTCCTTGTCAACAATTAGATAACAGATGTTAAGTTTAACTAAAATGAGATTTTATTTAGTATACATCTCACACAGATTAAAAATCCAGTCACTTGTATGTCCTTGCAAGACAACTTTTATTTAAGAGAGATGGTAGACCATGGCAGGTCCTTCCCAAATGCCAAAGGCTCTTTTAACTGCCAAACTACCAAGTGCTTTCCTGCTGCTGTGCCAGGTATGTGTCTTCTTAATATCAGTTTATAAATTGAAGTGAGCTATATAAATATAAAGCGAGCTATTTTGTGAAAGGAAAAAAGACAAAGTTCTCCATACTAAACTCAAACCCTGAGGTTTCCAAGAAACATCAGTGTTTAAACTGCTGTTATAAATGTTTGTTGTTTGACAAAGTACTACCTGAATCAATGAAGGCACTGTAGATAAAATGGAAAGTAGGGTGTGATCATCACTGGCAGTCATGACAATGACAAATGTAGAAAGTAACTTCTGAAAATTTTCCTTCCTGACTTTTAGAAAAGGTATTCAGCTTTTTTTAAAAGGCTACATATTTTTACAATTAAAATGATGTGGCATCTAACAGCAAACTGAGCCAATCCTAATCTGGCATTTGACAGGAGCTGGTAAAATCCAGCTATCAAGCTGTGTGCATTAACTCTCTAAAGTAATGGGTGGTATGTTGGGATTATATATGCTTGGGAATCCCACAAAAGGATGAGTGTGCTGCTGGAGTGCTCCCTGGTAGACAGGAAATCTCAGTTAATTTCCTTTTTAGATCCAAGACAGCCTGCACAATCCAGTGGGCAGAAGATTTCCTTGCACTTTAGCAAAACAGTAGTAACAAGACTTGCCTGTCTCATATGACTTGTAAAAACATTCTGAGACAGAACTGTAAGATTATCATGTGAACAAAGTGAATCCATAGTTCTTCTATTGTCCTTGCATTCATAAAATGAGCCCCAGTTAAAATGGCATCCTGCTGGCCACCTTTTCCTCACTTTGTGCAATTTGAAATATCAACAAATTAATATTCAACCTGATATTAAGAAGTCAATGAAGCAGGCAAGACCAGAAAAGGAAGAGGGCTGGGGATAGGGAGTGGGAGAGAGGTAGTAAATATTAGCAAAACACGAGCAAGAAAACCATGAGAAGTAAAGAACTTCTTAAATCAACTCAGAACCTTGTACAGGAAGATAAATTACAGAATTCATGTCTACACCTCTCCACATTTGTTTTTCAAAACAAAAGCAGGCACATATACTCCAGGGGAACTCTGATAAAAATGTTAGCAGCAATATTGATCCAATTCAAAATATTTAGGTCCCTTGTGTAATATCCACTTGTAAACTAATGAAAAGGCATTTATTTCTTCACTATCAAATAATCTAATTTGTATTTCAATGTACAGTCAATATTTTCAAACAATAGTGTTTTCCTTGAGAACATACTTTAACCTTCTTCCACACAGTTACATGCTAAATTTGTACTCTGCCTCTCAGATATCACGCACATGCCCATCAGTCAGGCTCAGTAACACACTTCATACTTGGTAACTTCTCCATGTGCCACAAGTACACATCTTATAAATACCTCCAGCGATGGTGACCCAAACATTTTCCTGAGCAGTCTCTCACAATGCTTGACATCTCTTTCAGTGATGAAATTTTTCCTAATATCCAATCTTAAGCTCCCCTGGGTCAATTTGAGACCATTTCCTCTGGTCCTGTTATCTGGGAAAAGAGTCTGACCCCCACCTGGCCACAGCCTCCTTTCAGGCACTTGTAGAGAGTGCTAAGGTTCCCCTTGAGCCTCCTTTTCTTCAGGCTCAACAACTCCAGCTCCCTCAGCTGCTCCTCACCAGACTTGTGCTCCAGAGCCTTCCCCAGCTCCTCTGCCCTTCTCTGGAAGGGCACCTCAATGCCATCACCTTTGTGTCATCTAAGAGGGCAGAGTATTAACATGTTCAGGCATTCTGGGCTCAGTTACATATATGATACAAATTTTTATATATGTATACATGAGTGGATACATATATATATATGCGCATTTGTGTGCGTGTATATATATATATATGTATGTATGGGGGTGGGGGGTAGGGGGTGTATTCCCATTAATTGCTCCAAAATCTTTAGTTCTAATTCTCCACCAAAATTCTTAAGAACCTAAGAGCATCATGAGAATCTTCTGTTAGTGTTTTCAAGGAGTGATTTGGCCTTAAGTATAAGATTCCACTGTTCATAAAACAGTTATATTATGCGCTCTTTCATCTTCCTTCAAGTTAATCAATTCTAATTGATTAATCAATATTAGTGCTTTATTATACTAATTCTCCAGGTACATGAGTGGCAATATGCCCAGAAATTGCTCTTACATATTTATGAACAATATGTATAATTTATTACTTTTTAGAAAAGGGTCAAGACCTATTTTATGTATTCTGTACAAGCATTAGCAGGGCAAAGCTCTCCAATATTAAACTTCTCTGAAAGAGAATAGATGATGTAACATTGCTTGTTCATTTTTGCCAAAGAAAGGATTCAAACTTTAAGAGCAAGGTCACAGCTCAGCTTTAATGGCACCAGTCCCTTGAGCCAGCCTCTTGCTCTGATAAAAGGTTCACCAGGTTTTTTAACTGCTGCCCTATGGGCTGTAACTGCCAAACCAAATAGCCTGTTGTTAATCACCCCAGCAAATTATCCTCTTACAAGACAAAACTAAAAGAACAACTCTGAATTGCATTGTAAAAAGGAAGTGTAGAAGGCTTCCTGTGCCACTAGATGAGCTGCTGCTGCTGCTATTCTTCCTGGTGATTGTAAAACTGTTGTCAGGCTGAACAGAGAGAAATTTCAGTGACAGCAACTTCAGGCTTATGCTCTGCAAGGGCTGAAGACATTTGGTCATCACCTTTGTTTTCTCCTTGCTGGCTTACACAAAGTAAAAGTGGAAGGGAAAGAGCTTCAGAGCCCACTCTCTGAACCTCCAGCACCTGGTGCATGAAGGAGGGGGTCTGGTAACATGCTTTGTGCATGTAGGTAGAGTAACCAGCCTGGCACACCATGACAATCCTGGGTGCAAAAAGGTTATATTATGGTTTCTAGCAATGGGGAGGCAGGCAACTGAGAAGGACAACAAACAATACTCTAAGAGGAAGAGGTTTTCCTGGGAAGAAGAACAGGAAGAGATGCCTTAGAAGAGAATGAGTTCATCGCATTTAGCATGGGGAGATGAAAACAAACATCTGTATACACCTGTCTCCTGATTCTGTCCTGACCTGGTCCTCTAAAATTAATCAAGCACCTCTGCAAAACCTCTTTCTCTCATCTTATTGCAAATGCATCTTTCAATTTATATTCTTCTCTTGAAGTAATTTTTTCAAAACTGTAATGTGCTAGGTAAAGCGGATACTGAGTGAGAGCAACTAGAAGGTAAGTGATTAAGCATCCAAAAAGGCAAAAAGATTGCTAACATGTCAATTCTTTAAAAGTATTTTGTATTTAAGGGAGTTAACTAAGGAAAACATTGCTGAACTCACATGCACTGATCAGTCACATCCTCATCAATCTACAAAGTTAAAGAAAGTTTCCATAAAATTCAAGTGACTTCACAGACTTTAGGGAATTCATAAGAGTTGGCCTTTAAAATATAAGAATGTTGCCCAGGGAAATGTAGGTGAACTGGTGTTTCTTTACACTATTATATTTTGAATCACAGACAATATGTGAAATATTGATATTTATAAATATATATGTGAAAGTTTACCTATCTGATGATATTCAAAAAACACTATAGTTAAATGATGGCTCAAGACACTTGTTTGTTTATAGCGAGTCCTAAGTTGTATCAAAGTCTGAAGGTTATCTTTTTCTTCTCTCTTATTCAGCCTAACATTCAAATGGTTCTGCTGGGTTTTGATTTTATGTGATGGCTCTTGTCTTTTCAAATGGACTTAATTAACATGCTGAGCAGAGGACTCTAAGTCACTCTCAACTATTGTAACCTCTCCTATGGCTTTAAGGATAGCCTTATCTTATCCTTCCATTCAAATTAAAATACAGTGTGTGAGTGTGGGATAAAGTGTTAAGAAAAGGTGTACTTCACTGAGAATCATGTACTGAATGCAATTCTGATCACACTGTAAGACATGTGATTCTTTATTTGAAAATGGTGTTTGGCACCCTGCTAAAAGGCCGTTGGGGAAAAGCCATTAAGCCCTTTACATCATCTGTTCCCCTCTAACTGACCTTTGAAATGGTGACTTTCACACACAGAACTACAGCAGAAAGAAGCTGGAGTTCAACACAAGAAAAAACCTGGCCAAAGACACAACAGTGGGAGTGGCAGATGCTATCAACACAAAGCTTGACTTTTGTTCCACACACTTGAGCTTTGGCAGCAGAAGATATTATCTCTCTTCCAGATGAATAATGTTTTTGCTAATACAGCACTCTGTAAACTGCAGCAGCTCTCGTGGAGAGGCAGAGGTGAAGAAGAGAGCTGGTGCAGGAACATTTAACTACTGCAACTACAGTGGCAGAGCCCTTGAGTCACTGCTCAGAAGCAGAACAAGAAGGAGTGGGAGAAGGCGCTAGGGACTACTGATCCTGGCTCCACAGAAGCAAAAAGCCAGACTTAAGAAGGCTACATTTTAATCTTTGCTCTATTCAGAGCTCAGTTTTCCAATGTCTTTTATGAATAAAATTATTGTAATGAAAAACTCTTTTACAAAAATTATCTTACTCAACTTTCCAGGATGCTGCCTGTAAAGGATTTCAAGCAGGAGGAAGTATTCTTAATCCACTGGACAATCTGAGCAAACTGGGGTGAACATGACTTGGGAGATCCCCAGAGCCCATTTGAGGCTTTGAATTGCAAACCTCCACAAAGGGAAAACTCAGCTAAGAAGTCTTCTGCTTAAACACCTGGAAGAGACTGTGGGAACTACTAGCAATTACAAGTAACTGATTGAGAAGAAGAATTGAAAACAATAGTTCAAAACATCAGTATCAAGATAGAAATCACTGTCCTGAGAGGAGCTTAACAAACAGAGGAAGTAATCCCTCAGTATTCCTTGGAAGAATTCATCCTTGGAAAAAGTCCATCAAGTGCCCACACTGTGACAGTTTAATGCTCCATGTCTACACAACAGTACAATATAGCTGGTAGGATGCCAACAGACCTTTATCCTGCAGACCAAGTGGCTGATGAGTAGACAGAAGATCTAGCTCTCACTGTAAGGCAAAGCAGATCCCATCCAGAGGATACTGTAAGCATTATTAATATCACAGCAGCTTCTAGGAGGACACAATAATCCATCGTGTTGCAGGGTTTATAAGAGAAATGCTCAGAGCTTGACTAAGAGGGGTCTGCCAAAATGCCATTGGCAGGCTAATGTAATGATGGTCCAGCCAAGTGGAAGCCAGGACACAGCAACAATAAGGTAAGTATATAATAAAACAATTTCACATCCAGAGCAGACGCCCACAAATGACTTTGATTCCCTGCAGCTATTTAGAAAAATAATTCAGGAGCAGAAGGGTAAAGGTTTTGCATGGCTTTAGCTAGAACAAGTATAGTGGAACAGCTGATTAACTACCCATTAAACAGATAGCATGAGGGAGTGAGCAAATCTGTGTCAGGATCCCTACTTCCCAAGAATGCATGTGTTTTAGCACCCACGTTGAGACTTTTGATGCCCTCCCATAACAATAACTCCAGGGTTCTGCTAAGCTGAGGCTTTGAGGCTCACTGCTCCTCAGGGCTTCTCTAGGAACAGGTACCCAGACAGAAGCAGGAGCTGGAAACCTGCAGCACAAATGAATGTGCATTCTCTGTAATAGCACCTGACTTCCAAACAGAGCTGCAAGCTGGTCCTTCCATTAGTTCCCTCTTGAATCAAATTTTAAACTTTCTGTTCTCATACTTAAAAATCTACATAATTGTTTCTCTTTCCCTTGTGCTCCCTCCCTTGACAACACTGAATCAATTCCCTTCAGAAAGCATTTGGGATGCTGTGAGTCATCCCAATCTCAGTATGCTTGTTTTGATTGAGACATTCACCTTTTCCCTTAAACAATCCTGCTTTTTTGGTAGCATTACCACCTTTGTCTGATCCAGATCATTCATTCAGTGCATTTAAGCTTTCTTAAAAGCTCATAGTTGTTTTTATACAAAACGGAAGGAAATTATTGGCATGGGAAAAAATTACCTGAAGCTTTTTTATGGTATCTGCATTAAGTGAAATAATAATGTAAACACATCACTAATACCTTTCTCTTTCCCTCTATTTCATAATTCCCTTGTTCAACTACATCTGTGGCTAAACTGAAGGCTGTGGGGGTAATTTTCTGTTTTGATGGAGCACTCAGCACCTTTGGATGCTAAAAAGTAACTAATAGAAAAAACTTAAACATTCCAGTTAACTCATGTGTTTATAGACATCAGTGTACAGGAAGATTTAAAATAAGAAAATGCAATAATTAATATGATTAATGTATCTATTTTTATTAATTCATATGAATGTATTTCAATATTATCACTTATGGTGGTAAACAAAAGACTCTACACATGATGTATCAGTTTAAAAAAATGATAATTCTGGAATTTATTAAATGATCAAGAAAGCTTCCACGAGGTTACAAAAGTCAAATCTGTAAATTTCTGTTCCAAAGCTCAAGAGAAACAACTCTGAGCAGCACTGCTAAATGCTGTTCATTACCAAGAATTTCTTACCGGGTCTAGGTTCTTAAAAAGAAGGATGTCCTTGCACGCCTCCTGCAGTCTGTTTCTTTGATCATCTGTTTTGGGGTGAATAATCTGAGGGATATAATACAAAAGCTCTTAGAGTGATTATCATATAGTAGCACTATCTGAAGGACTGAGCTAATTCAACTAAGCATTTTACACAATATTTTGGCCAGGATCCATAACTCTTTCATTTCAAAACCTTCAGGATTTGAATAAACACTCAATGATAAAATGGTATCACCATAACATTAGCAAATGAAAGACTGCTATATTTAAGATCACAAGATTTTTACATCTGTAGAATCCATTTCATTTCTGCAAGCTATTCTGGACACCTTTATCTACACTATTGCTACATAAATATTTCTACTCTCTAATCATATTTGGGGCATGCATGTTTTATAAAAGGCACCACTGTTACCTTCAGCCATTTGCCATGACTACTTCCTAAAGAATATTTTGGGAAATAGTATCTGTGTTAAATTTATATCAAAAATTTCACAGAGTAAACAACAGACTTGACACTATCTTAGTAAGCCAGAGATTTACTAAATTACCAATGTCTGTTTCATGTGAGTATCAATCAAGTTGTCCAACTCATATGCTTCAGAAGATATGCTACGTATACGTGTAATACCTTAGGGCAACCTTTTGGACAGTGTTACAGGCCATAAAATTAGGTAGAATATAAACAATTAAACTTCTCTTGAAAGTCATGCTATTTCATCTTAAAAGCAAAGTAAATGCCTTCAAAAGGGTGACATAAATAAGAGAAATAAATACAGTTCATTATTTATTGCATTGTACATTGAAAAATCATAGCAATTTTATAGTTTATGTTTTTTTCTGCCTTATGAAAATGCAAACTGCTGCAAGATTATGAGGACACGAAGGAAGGGGTTTTTAGAAGCACGTGTTCTCTGGGTAAATATAATTACACAAAAATGTTTCCTTAACCACATACCACAGGTTTGGTAATTAAGAATATTACATCAAGTCCCACATGGGTGACTATTACAGAGAATTTTTAAATGTTCCTTTAACACAAAACCTCAGGAGATTACTAAAGTATATTATAATAAGGATGTTTTTGGAAAGGAATGGTAAAGCTGGTTACATTTTTCCTCTTAAATTTAATGCCTGAGAATTGAAAAAATATTTGACTCTAAGCATGAAGTACCCTAGATTCTGCGTCGTCCTCTTCCTCATCAGGATTGTAAGCTTCTGCACACACTGAAATAAAAGAAAAAGGATAATCTTAATTCAAATTACAGTAGTGTTTCACAAGATTTACAGAAGAGAAAATGCATTGTGTGGCACAGCAATAATACACTGTAATGTCACACACTCAATAGAGAAGACACTGTTTGGAGGGTCTAGAGTAGGTCAACTCCAAACTGCAGATGAAGCAAAGTTACACTTGTATCATTTTTGGATATGTTTTCTCTGTTTTGAAAGACTGCTAATACACTTACCAAATTCTCACCTAACTTGTCCTAAGTATCTTACCTTACTGTCAGAATTTTTTTTCCGATGTTTAAATTTTAAGCTATCCATGCAGGATGCAGAGATCGGATCATCCATCTGTGTAGGTTCAAGGTGGTTTAGGGTGTGTTTCTTTGGTTGGCTGGCTCAAGGGGTTTTGCTGGGGTTTTTTTGCATGCTTGAAAACTTTCACTCCTACCTAGCCTTTACTTTCAAGGCTAAATAATTTTGGTTCTTCATGTTTTTTTCCTTACAAGTCATGTTTTTCAGCTAACTATCTCTATTGCCATTCCCTGAACTCCCTCTAATTAGATATATTTTTATTGAAATGTGATGCTCAAAACCAATCCCAGTATTTGAACTGAGCTGACTACTGAATACATCAGATTAATTCCTCCATATATTTTACAGGCTATATGTCTTTCTCCTCCATCCATGCCTTCTTTACAACAGCTTGACTATGTTTATTCATGTAATATTTATGACACATATAATTTTCAAAACCCACTGCTTAACCATCTGTCCTGTGTTTGTATATGGCTATTCTGCCCAAGTATAGTACCATACACTTACATCTGCTAAATATCACTTTATTTTTCAAAGCCATTTCAAGATCATTTTCAATTCTAATCCTGTACTCTGGCATCCTTCCAATTCATTCTCAACTTTGTGACAACTGCAAATTGATTAAGCATATTCTCTAAAACATAATCCAGATTATTGCTGAAAAAACAGATTAGCATCTAAAATAAACTCTTGTGGAATACACACGAGTGAAACAGCAGTAGTTTCTTGGGGTTTACCTTATCCAGTCAGTTCTGCAACTATATCCCAAGCAACTTACATATAAACACTGCTTGATGTTCCCTAGGTTGTTTACAGGGGAGTCTTGTAAGACAGCATTCAAAAGTTTCTTAAAATGAAAAGGTAGGGCATCTGCTCCTTTTATTCATAAGTTTTCATCTCTTGTACAGGGTATTAGATAGTTCCAACAAATCCATGCTGATTGCTGTTTGTTACTTTCCTCCAGGTATTTACAAAATGAATATTTGCCTGTAATTTTTCTAGGAACAAAAATGACCTGCAAATCTGTGACAAGACTCTTCCATCCATACCTCCCCCCTCCTTTTAAGGATGTGTTTTTCTATTCTTCTGGAATTTTTTTCACACTCATTTTCCTTCTTCAGATTCTCAATGGTAATTGCTAACAGGGCTGAGACTAATTTAGAAAATTCTTTCAGTTTCCAAGTACAGCAAATCTGAGGCAGAGCTAACCTGGGAACACCTAACACGTTAAGTACTGCGTGATTTGTCCTTTCTCTGTTCTAGGCTGTTTTCCTTTACTCAAAATAACACCAGTGAAGACTGATATGCTTCTGTTAAGCAGTAGAGCAACACTTTCCTGGAACATGCTCTAACCAAAAATATACTTCCAGAACAATTTCTGTTACTCCTCATGTACTTATTGTACACAATCTTTTCTTGTACACATTTTTTGGTTTTGGCTTTTTTGATGTGTTTTGGGGTTTTTTTCTCTACATCTTTTGCTATTCTTTTGTATTTGTTCTGAATAAAACTAGGTTTAATTTTGTACATGGTTCTTACTTGTGCTTGACATAAATGAGCTGCTTATATTTTAGACAGATTTATTTTTACTATGTTTTTTATCTTTCTCCTGTCCCGTCTCAATTTGCATTTTTTCTCTGGGGAAACAAACAATTTTTTTGGGGAACAAACAATTCTTTAATTTCTTTTCTCCAAACTCCTTTCTGAAGAGGTTATGCTCACAGTCCTTTCATATCCCCTTGAAACCTGTTGTTCTAATTCTTTTACCCCTTTCCCTTCCTGAAATCTGTGAGTTCTGTCATTGTGGGGTAATTCTCACTCAACCTGCCTTTTCTCTCCCTATTCTTTAATCGTTTCTCCCTTAAGTTGGTGTCGCATGTAGTTTCTCTTTAGATTTCTTTTCCCACTCTCTCAACACTTGGTTGTAAGTGCATTGCAAAGCACATTGGTATTCTCCTTCACTGGGTTCCAGCAGGTGACTGATTTATTAAAATCCCTCATTTTCACCATCACCTCTACCGTGACAATAAAAATCCCCAGCTATCTGATTTGTTTGGTGGTCTGGGCAATGCCTGCATAACAATGGAGTCCATGAGCTTTATCCTATTATTATTACTCATACAGCATCTGTATGTCCAACTTCCTGAACAGCTGGAAGTTCACAGCACAAATATCTGCATCAAAATATCCAACAGCCTCTTCCTCCTCCCTGTCCTCTCACCAGGTCTTTCCTATGTCAGTTCAGTCACAGCTGCTCACGGATTAAAATCTGGTGTCCTCTGGTTTATTCCCCATACTTCCTCTGTTATTATACAAACAACTTATGAACTAGTGACAAGGTAGACCTATCAATCTCCTCATTACCACATCCAATTAAAAAGACTTCATGGTAAAGCATATCATTGCACGTATTAAGCAGAGTCCCAAAGGAAGTCCTGGTCCCCACCGTATCAGGCACATAACTAAAATGTCAATTTTATAAAACATGGCATCTTCAAAAACTTAAAGAAATTTGACACAACTCCCTCTGGAACTGACTGAGATTCCTATCCAGTTTACTGGAAACTGGATTTGGTCCCAAATAATTACAAATGCCCACAAAAGGAAGTCTGAAATCTCTTGAACAACTATAATATTTTGCCTCTACATAAACAAAATGTTCCTACTGACTGTTTAATGGTACTACAGTTACTATAGTCTTGTCAGAAATAAACTTCTGGGGATTTTATTTGAATAGCAACAATAATAGCATGCCAAATAAGAACCACATAACCCCTCATAAAATAAATCTACATTGTTTCAACTGTGCCCTGGTGCACGTATGTGTACACAGGAGCCAACAATCTGTGTTACAGTACAGTGTGCTGCTGGGTGTATGAAGAGTGTGTCTCAACCCGAGCTACAGGTACATCCTGTCCTTACCTCTATGTGAAAAGAGTTAAAACAAAGCAGGAATTTAATTTAATAGCTTTGATACTATTCCACCAGAAGTGAGAGGTCTCAGAGAGCCTGGCTGAACATTTAATAATCTTCCAGAACACGCAAAAGAAACTGAATTTATTCTCATCCATACCCATCCTGAATCACTTTGTCAGTCCCTTTCATGTAGCAGGATCAGTCCAGAGAGAGAGTGTATTCCTGAGGTATTTATTCTGGGTCAGCTTGTGTCTCTGCTCTAACACCGCTCTTCTCTGCTATAAAATCATTTCAGTCAGTCTCAGT
The DNA here is from genome assembly GCA_013396875.1 of Vireo altiloquus. Taxonomy (NCBI): domain Eukaryota; kingdom Metazoa; phylum Chordata; class Aves; order Passeriformes; family Vireonidae; genus Vireo; species Vireo altiloquus. The sequence goes on along the minus strand of VZRF01011324.1, from coordinate 129,408 downwards.
AGCCACTATCAGCAGGTTCCTTCATTAAATATTTCTTCTTTATCACTGGTTACGGACAATACATTTAAGAATTGCAGTTTCTTCTGGCTAATGCCCATAGGCCCAAAGTCTAAGAGGACTTATTCTTATCATCTGTGATGAGAAACTTACTCTTCTGGTTACAAATCTGTACTTATTTTGCCCCCATTTGGGTCAGAAAGATCATACCAATGCTGTAAATCTGCTGTTTTAAATATGGAATTTCCTTTCATTTACGCTTTTTTCAGTAACACATAAATTTCTAAGTGCACTAGAATGTCTCATGGAAAAACTTGATACATTTTATTTTAGTTCTTAAAATACCGTTTCTGACATTACTACGGTTCACTGAATTTTATGAGATGAACACTGGGGTTTGCCACACAAGAATCCCACCATCTAAAACTGAGATGCCTTTTACACAGACATCCATAACCTGCACAAGTCATCTGGATTCCGATTACAGTCAATGGAGAGAAACCAGCACTTTTACAAAGTGATTCTTCTGACCTGTATTACATGCCCAGACTAAGATGAGATCAATTAAAAATGTGGTTTATTGGATGAGGCAAATCCTACGCCTTTTGAGATGAGTCCTAGTAGTTATAAAAAGCTGCAGGACTGGTTTATCCCACTTCTCCGTTTAGTATGTATTTCCTGGAAAACAAAGAAATTCATCATCTGATGATGATGACAGGCTGCTCATGCAATAGCACACCTTCTATATTCATTTCATGTATACCAAGGAAACACTCTGTGGTCCCCATCTTTTTTGCCTAAGGCTTGAGAGGCATCACAGACATTAATTATTCTGAATGACTGCACTGCTGGTGGCTGCAATACTCATGGCGTTCAGTATGTTATTTTTTTACCTCTCTAGCTCACTCCACATCCCAACAGTACTCAGTACACGCTGACTTTACCATGCTTAGATGCCCTGCTGCATTTTGCTCTGTGCCACTGCTGAATGCAATGCTCACGTCATTGCTCAAAAAGCAGTCCTAATACTGTTCTTAGGGACCTATTTCATCCCATACATCATGATGGCTTTAAAAAATAGTGGTACGAACACTGTACATATTTCTCCACTAGTTGCTAAGCTCAACTAAGTGAAACTATTTTTTTGTTTCAGTTTTTCCAGCTGAGGGTTATGTTTCACATATAGTTCCCCAAGATGGACACAAACATGAACAAATTCAAATGCATCAACACAAAGTATTTGTAGGAAAAATGAACTGTCAAAAGACAGTGTATTATGAAAATACACATGCACAGAAATCTGTGCGCTACTCTAGATGGATTGCTTTGTCAGCAAGACCGAGGTAAGCTTTGCTAATTTCTAACTCACCATTCCAAGTAAAGTCAATTTTCTGCTTTTCACCTAGTAAATATGCTTTGCATTCAAAATCAGCAGTACAGTCACTTCAGCCATGAATGAATTCTAAAATGAAAATCAGCATACAGTTGGCAATTGTAAGATCACCAAACATGTTAGGCATGCTTTCTCATTCCCTTGATGCATCAGAAAATGTAGCTATCAATAAGGAAATCAATGAAAAATCATATATAATCATTGAATAATGTATTTTACTCAAAACATGTCAGAAAAACCAATCAGTATGTGTGTACTCTTTCCAAAATACAGAACCCCCATGTCATAAATTGTATTAGAAAGAATTTTTCAAGAGAAGAAGAGCTGTGAAAATATTTTTTCATCCCATTCAAATCAAGACTACAGTTTGGCCAGCATGACTATGAGGCTGGAGCATGAAAACAGACCATTTCTAGCTGCTGTAGCTACATCAGCATGTCATACATCCCTGTAAACATCCTGAACTATAGCAGCTGTGCCCATTCCCTCCTACAGCAAAAACATCACTTCCCTGGTTTACCTGTATGAAAATTGCTAAGGTGACTGAATGATAATTCCTGTTTTGTCAGGATTTACTTCTCTTGAATGAGAAATATGGTAGACATAGACTCCTTGCAGAGCAGATGGTAGTTCCAAACTAGACTAGACAAATACTACTGGACCTCCAAAGTTTCTGACATGGAAACCTATTTTCTGACATCTCACCAGTTCCTACCACTATAGAAAGAACTAGCAAGACAGCCCTGCACTCCAAAACTCCAATTCCATAAGTAGTTTTTATTTAAATAAAAGCAACCCTTGTGGGGTGGTAGCAGTGAAAAATAACCAGTCATGGTCTCTAGTGCTTACAACTATCAAGTACCATATTATTTCTGCCTTTCTGGTTTTGACTGGAAAGATCTTCCATATGGAAGATGCAATTGAAGAGCTGTAAGTAAAAATAAGGGCTGAAGAACAGCCCAGAGAAAAGTTGTTCAACTCTCTCATCCACGCATAAAATGAGATAGATAAAATTTATCTGATTTCCACACATGATATAAGGCAATACCAATTGGCTCTGCTGCAGAGACCCACCATTTGTGGCAAAACCTGAAACTATTTCAAGATGTTAAGATTACTTTAAATATAAGCAAATTTGGAACAAAGCATGATTGCTGGGGCTATCACTTGCCATGATACTGTCAAAAAGAGGAAGTCTGTGAAGTGCCTACTCCTTGAGGGGTCACTAAACTGAAACTTTATTTAGGCTTAATTAGGTGACTACACAGAATGCCTGAAACCTTGCAATGCTGTGTTATCACTCTTTTAGACATAGAATATTTACATTAGAGATGCTGTCCAAACTGGAATAAAAGTATTCATACTCAGAAAAAACGGGTTTGGCAATCAGAGACATGCATATTGTGGAGATTTCCTCATATGCAACAAACCAAAATTAAAGAAATTTCCCCTCCAATCCACCCAACTTAAGGGATAATGACTTTTGAGCAGTCAACTACCTAGAACAAATAACTAAGTGTTCAGAACATCAGCTTAAAAATCCAAAGCAGGATAAAATCCAGGCAGCTTGTTTCTTCTTAATTATCAGGAAGGGGGTCTTCAGTTCATTAGGCAGGAACTGATTGAATCAGAGTCTTGGGAGCACTGCCAACTGTTTCAGGATCAGCTGCTTGTGAAGGACACCTACTCTTGCTGTCAGTGCTCAGACTGCAATTCTCTGAACACTGCCTTCATAGTCACAAACACCTACCAAATACCAGGGTTTTGCTCAGCTACACAGCTCAATGGCAAAGCCTTCATTTTGCCAGAGTGGGAAGACCTTGCTCAGCCTGCACGACATGCTTGCAAGAAATCCGTCACACAATCAGCTTTTCTACAGCATTTTGTCTTGGCCATCTGCTACCAGTGCTATTTCTAATGTGCTGAAATACAGACTATTTGCTCAAGCATTTCTAAAAAACATAAAGTATCTAATATAACATGTAGCATCTTGAATGAGGTCCATGCCAACAGTGAGTCATAAAACCTCCCAAGAATTCTCTTCAAAAGTCCACATGGAGTTTATTCATACTTCAAAAATCCTTGTAACAAAGCACAAGTTTCATCAGGATTCTACTGATCACTATGAAAGCCTATTTGAAGAAACATGATAGCCCCCCAAAAGACATTTATGGATAACTTTATCCCAGTTGATACCATGTATACATGATACATGTACAGTTGATACATGATAATATGTGGCACCTTTGCGCAAGTGCTTTAATATTATCTAGAATGTAAAAGTGATAATTGTGATGTGTTAGACCTCTTTGATATGTTAGTTCCTCTGCTCCAAAGCAGTCTGGATCACAGCTAGCACACTCATTGCTGGGTCAAAGATGCACACTACTCTCTGAAATCATGGGGGTTTGAATCACTAAGCAGGCTCCTTCACAGAAACTATCCATTCAAACTGCAGCATGAGGAGCTGAAAGATTTTCCTATTTTTAAATAGGGCACCAGAAAGGAGCTTCAACAGAATTTCCCTAAGGACTTCCACAGTACTCAGTCCTCTTTCTAGTCCTATTTTAGTTCTTTCAATAATTGTGCAATTTATCAAGATGGAGCTAAAAAAAAAACCCAAAACAACCCCAGGCAGGCTTCTGGCTCATGGCAGGAGACAGTTTTGCTTGGTGTCTCAGGAAATGCTTGATTTCATCTGTCTGGCTAGTGAAAACCAACACAAACACACATTACAGTGTCCAGAACACTGCAGGTAGTCATTAAACAATAAAATCATCAGGAAAGTAGGATGTATTTCCACTAGAAGAGTTTGACAATATATACCATGTACTAGAGTACTTTTTCTATAAGCTTGTCCAATACAGCTTAAGGAGTAGCACAGCATATAGCAACATACTGTACTCTGATGTTGACTTGTGTAACCTTCTGTTCCCTTTCTCATACAAGTCCAGCAGTTCACAGTGCTGCAGTGTGTTATTTGGGATATATATAAAATATGCATAAATATCTGACAAAATCTGAGCAGACACAGAGCTCTTTGCATACATTTCAACTTTATATTTGCTAATACTACGTAATAGAAACAGAACACTACCCAGTTCTTCCTGCCATATTTAGTACTTCATATCAAATCATACAGTGATGTGATCACACAATACATCAATCACAGATATTTTTTCTTATTGAAAAGTCAGCATTAGGATGATATCAGAGAGACTAAATTATTTTCCCACTAGAAAAGTCATCTCTTACCTAGAATGTGAGCAAATATCAATTGCAGCTGTTAAAAAAAACACCTTCCAAACAATGCAACCTAATCATTGCCTATTTTGTTAACCCATTTAAAGAGGGTTAAAAACAAAAATTGTCTGGGACAATGGTAGCACCTCTCAGATAATGTATTTAAGAAGGGAAAAGAACCTGTTGTGTAACAGCAGCTGGAAACAGGAGTAAAAATACATGAGAAAATCTGTGTTAAAGACCTGCAAAGAGTTACAAAGAGTAATGAGACAAAAAGGTGGTTCTATGAAACCATATATTTATGGCTATTTTATATCCTAGTGTTTAAAGACTAAAACAAGATCTTGATAGTTATGGGATGTAGTGAGGGGGGAAAAATGGTTAGGAGTGACAAAGAAAGTAATCTCTGATGACTGAATAGTCACAGATATGAAAAGCTTCAAGATAGCAGAAAAAAATTATATTTAGGGGAGACAACAGAAAGAGACCTCCAAGACAAAGACTCATGTAAAGAGTCACTGTAGGGAGAGTAGAGGCAAAGCCAAAGTTATTGACTCTGACAAGCTTGTCTCAGTGTCCTGTCAGTGGATTAAACTGATTTGACCAAGACAAAGTGAAAAACCTGTCAACAGAAGGTATTACAGTATGGGAGTATGGTATCTAGTACAATCTAACATCCAGCAAAATGGGGAAGGTACACATAATTCCAAATCTAATACTCCTATAAACCTTTGGTATGATGTCTAAGTCATAAATACAAGAGATCTTCAGAGCAAAGCCTGTGATCCCACATATAGTTAAGATTTGGTCTGGGCAGCTAAGGGAGTACAAAATTCAATCTCAAACAGGCTTCACAGAAAACCCTGCATCCGCATGGGATTCAGAATAGCATGCTGAGAATAGGCACCTAAAAAAGAGATGGAATCATCCTTTTGAAAGAATGGTTGCTATAGCAAAGTTACCTTTGGTTTTCACCCTGTGGGACCAAGGGAAGGAAGCTTAAACCCACCTTTCTCATTTTCCAGAAGTGCCCTACATTCTACATTCCAAAGTACTCTGTAATGAGATGCTCCTCATTCCTCCCAGGCCCAGGCTGCTAGGCAAAATGAAATGAGGGAATAAGCTAACGGAGCTTGTATCCTGGAATTTTAGCATGCTGATTTTAGGTATGTTGGCTTTGGTTGAATGGCTAAGTCATGCTCACATAATCCTCTATAAGAAATATGATAAACCAAACTTACTAAACAGGTTCCAGATATAACAGGAAGACAGGTAGACAAAAAACATTGTGGAAAATATTTCTGCCAAGCTTTGAAATGGTTGACTTTGAACATCTGTTTTCTCAACAATTCCAAAAAATAAATTCAAGACATTTTGCTGACACGATTCTTTTCAAATAGCCAAAGGAAGTTCAGAAGACATATCAAAACTATGAAATAAGATATATGCTGTTTTACTTTTTCACAGTCAAAATATAAAGTGCTGTTATGAAACAACACTGGTAACTACACACCAAGGTAAAAAAGCAAGTCCCACATAGCAATCAGTACATGCTCACCTTCGTCTGTAATGGTGCAGACAACCATAACCAGCCAGAAGATGGGCTACAAATATTATCATTCCAAGAATGGGGACAATAATCATTCTGAAAACACAGATTACCACACTTATATTCCCTGGTAAGTGAAGTCGTGGGAGTAACTGTGGGAGTACTTACCACTCAGAACGAATCCTTTTCTAAGAGGAAAAAAACCCCAAGGCTCTGCTCATTCAGCTAATGACCTGTCACTCTTGAAACTAATATTTCTCATGTGAAGAAAATCAGAAAGTCCTTAGTCAATGTTAAATGCAGACAGTGCACTCTGATGACTTAAATGCATTTTTTTATTTTCAGCTTTCTAAATACTCTCCCCCTCTCCCACACATACACATCTGGTACCATTATGAACTAAATACTACTGTATTCAGAAGACTAAATGGGTAAACACACAAACTCATCTTTTTCCTGCATACTGTGAAACCAGTTGTATTTCTTCTTCTTCTTCTATCTATGGATCTTGCAGAATTTTCAAGTGCTGTTTCACTCCTTCTTGTTTTATATGGTTATAAGACTATGCAGAATGGCTGGATGAGGTGTCATCAGCACACATAGGATGCTGTAAGGTATATTACTCTTTTATGCTGGTCACCATCACTTAACTCCATTTGCTCAGTACCTACGTAAAAGCATACTGCACTTGGAGAAAAGATGAACCCAGGGAAACCAACGTATGTATGCAAGAGTTCACTGATGAACACTTGACAATATGACCTCAGACAGCATCAGACTGGCAATACAGTTGGTTTGGACTTCCCAGTCTATTCCACACCTAAACGACTGTGATGACAAAAGCATCCTTCTCCATGTGCAGCTGCTCATCAACAAAGACTGAGCTCTTTCCATGTAAAGAAGAGATTACTAAATTGCATGAATGGCCTCCTGACTTCTGCAACAAGTTTTTAATAATTACATCACATTATTTGGAAAATCTGACCACATCTCCAGAAATACTTTGCTTCTGTATCCCAGTGCCTGTTCCAGTATTCTCCATTTTCTGCAGAGTTCCTTGTTTTACACAAACCTCAGCTCCTAGTCTCTTGCCTTAATACACAGGATCTCCACTGGGACCAGCTCTTGCATTCCACTACACAACCACAACCTCACATCATTTCAGTGGAAAATTAAACTGTCAGACAACAGGAAAAAGCTCATGAGTACAAATACAGCAAATTTCTCAGCAACTGAATACATATGAGGAATCTCTGAAAAAGTGGACTGGTCATTTTGAAAACTAAACATAAAATCTGTGCTTCTAACTTGGTTTCCTCTTGAAACTGCTGTGCATGCAAAACAGACCCATACTTTCAGGAAAACAATATACACATGAAATTCTTCTTACTGAATGGAAGAGAGGAAATATTTTTATTTCTATTTTTATTTCATGAGAGAAGAGATAATAATATATGTTGCTTCTGTAAGCTCAAATTCCTTTAAATTTGAAAGGGCAAAATAATGAAGATCCTAACCTGAGCCAAACACTTCTCATTTACTGAAGCCAATATCCTAAGAAATCCTGTATCCCAGGTAACCACTTTTCACAAAAGCTCCTAGAATTACAGCACAAATTAAACAAAGAGTTAACATCTCACTTTGCCAGGTGCTAGAATTCAGGCTTAGAGTTCAGTCTTTTTCTCCCAGGAAATGAAGTACCTACAGCTGCTTTTCAGCAACAACTCTGTTAATTATCAAAGAATAAATGAACCCTTAGTGTAAGACAGAGTGGCATCTAGCTTCTTCAGCCAAAACAATTATTTGTAACAGAATGTTCTTTTAGAGATCAAACTTAGAGGGAATAATCAAGGCCATAGAGAAAGATGAAGGAACCCCAAGGAAATTGTATTCTTTTATAAATGCCCTGTGTATAAGCAGCGGTGCTAAAGAACTTCTCTATTTAATTTGTATACAGTTCCCTCAAGACTTCCAGAAATTTCAGGTTTAATGATTAAATAATCATTCAGTGTAAAAGTTACCAAGATAACAGCACAGCTAGGAGATAACAAAAATATTCTGGCTGAATGAACCACACTGAGCTGAATGAATCAGACTGCTGAGGTACCCACTGCTGGTATGCTAAATAAAGCCATTCTAATTATAAAGAAATAGAAAACAATAAAAAGCAATAAAAATTTGAAAGCTACAAGTGTTGAATATAAACACTTGCAGGCTTGGAATACTGTGACAAATGAATTTGGAGGTATTGCACTTAAGGTAAACACTTATAAATCAGTGTGGGTTTTTTATACTCGCAGTGGGCCAACCAGTAAAGCAAAGGGAACGTTATTTACAACTGGATGAAGCACTCAAAGTTGCACAGTACACACAAGCCAGTGTATAGATCATTCAAGTCTGGTGAACATTTTCCATCTTAGACATGCACGAAGAGAAATCAATAACATGAAGAAACTGGATCTGGATAATAATGGGAATCAAAGAATGATCATCAAAATATAGAAAAACTCCAGGAACTGCAAACAGCCAGATGAGAGAGAGAGAGAAAAATGCTATTGATTGTAGCTCTGAGCACGCTATTGGTGTATGTACCCCAATGCCTCTAATATTAGAGAGACCAGAGTTCATTTCTGGTTTATAGTAAAAAAACTTCTTCTGTGTAGCTCATTTGAAACTATTTTCACAGAAACAGTTAGGTTGGGAAAGACGTCTGAGATCAAGCCCAACCTCTGACTGGTCACTACCTTGTCACCTAGACCATAGGACCAAGTTCCATGTTCAGTCTTTCCTTGAACACCTCCAGAGATGGTGACTCCACCACCTCCCTGGGCAGTCCATTCCAGTGTTTAACAAACCATTCTGTGAAGAAATTCCTCCTGATGTCCAACCAAAACCTCTGCTGCCAGAGCCTGATGCCATGTCCTCTTTTCTTGTTGCTAGCTGCCTGAGAGAAGAGGCTGATCCTATCCTGGCCACAGCCTCCTTTCAGGCACTTGTAGAGAGAGATAAGGTCTCCCCTGAGCCTGCTTTTCTCCAGGCTGAACACCCCCAGCTCCCTCAGCTGCTTCTCACTCGATTTGTGCTGCAGACCCTTCCCCAGCTCCTCTGCCCTTCTCTGGACACATTCCAGCACCTTGTAGAGAGGGACCTGAAACTGAAAGCTGATATATGCGTAATATCTTGGTGTATATTTGGTAAGCCAGTGCTACAAAGTGTCAGCACAGAAGATTCATCCATATCACAAGACTTGGAGCTCCATGGGCTCCACTGGTTTCATCTTAATCATGACAAGTCTGAAAAAAGACACTTTCTTGAGGAGTCATCTTAAGAACTGCATCCCAATCAGTTTTGTCCCAGATGTGCACAGAGTGGTGCTTGCCCCTGGGAGTGACTGAGAGGGTCACTTAAACCTCAGACACCTGACCCAGGTGGCTTTCGTGGCTCTGCTCCTGTGCAACATGTGCACCTGACCCCTTCCCTTGCTGAATTTAAGAAAACAGCAAATAGGGCATTCATCAGGAATGCATCACTTTCTAAGCAATAAAAATACTTCATACGGGTCAAAGGTAGAATTCAAACCTCTCAAGTCTCACAGCAATAGACATAAATTATAAAGACATTACTGCTTTAAACAAAAAATGGGATCCACCATGCAGAAGAAAATCTGCCTAAGGAGAAAGTGGTTCATGTCTGCAGAATGGCTGAAGGATCTGACACATCTCTGAGCTTGTTACAGCTTGTGCTGTAACCCACTCCTCCTCCCTCCCTCCCTCCCATGAGGGAGAGTCAGGTATCAAGTCCCTACAGATACTGCCAAGGGAAAATAATGTGTAATCTGCAGTAAGGAGGAGGATGTATAGTGATACTGTCAATATTCACATAGAGTTTCACCCACAGAAAAACATAATAATTTACTGATGATAACAAAACTATCTAATATAGACATTAATTCCTACTGAAACACTTACACCTAGTAAAAAACTGGCTTTTCATATTTTCTTTTATTCTATTTCAAGAACAGTTCAAAACAAAGTATTTGCTACTATACTGTCACCAGTGAACATCTAAGAAAAAGCACAGTGTAAGAGGGAAGATAAAAAAAATTCAGTGAGCTGTTAATAAAATTTTAAGATCTTCCTCATCATATAAATCCATTCATAACTTCTAAGCAAAATACAGTCACCTTTGAAAATTAAAAAAAATTTAAAAATCAGTCAAACCTTCATTAAAGAAAGTATATATATTACCACAGCTTTCAATAGGCACAGCATAAGGCCCACAGCATTTTTTTAGGCCCTCGTGAAGTTAAATGTTTTTAACATGATACACCCATAAGGGTGAAGCCAGGTAATGACGACATGACTCTGTAAGAATTAGAGACACCACATAAAAGCACTGTACAGAGAGCATAGGTAGCCTGCGGGACACAGAGAATGGTAGATATACCAGAGATAGAGATTTTTCTCCCTCATGCTGGTGCATCTGTCCCCCCTAGTAACTGTTAAAAGGTAAAGAGATAAAGCAGACAGTTCCCAATACGTCTGTGTCTGTAACAATTAAAGGATCAATGATTCAAATGGAAAACAGAATAGTAAATCCTCATGGACACAATCCGCCCCAAAAATAAGAGAACAACATGAAGTCATGCCACTCCCAGTTCATTTTGTGCAGAACACAAAATAAAAACATAGGTTAAAACCCTCCAAAAGTTATGATGCTAAACATTTGGTTGTTAGAACCTGATGGCTGATGGTAAATTGCTTCCATTAATCCAGCCAGCCCAGGGTTACATCATTCCCTTCCGTTAAGTCACTTACGTGTGCTCTACCCACTGCATCCATGTGCAATTTCATAACCCAGTTATTAAAGTGCGATGATTTTACCTTAGGAAGGAAGGCTGGTGGAGGTTTTAACTTTGCAGTCATGAAACCAAGACCAGGAAGAAAAATGGAGAAGTTTCATTACAAAGAAGTATTCATTACAAATGGCAGCACGGGGATGTAAACACAGAGTTCCTGCTGGCACCACTCATATGATAAATGCACTATGAAACTTAGTCATTGGATGTGATTGCAACCAGTTTATAAATAGAGACAATTGCAATTGCTCATATAAATAATGCCTTCACAAATGATCCCTCAGTCATGTTGTGTTTTGATTAAAGAGCCCTGCAATTGTGTGAGAAGTGTGAAATGAACAGAAATGCCCCTGAAATTTGCACAATACAACCCTCTCCTGCACAATACAACCATTTGCCACCTCAACCTCCACCCAGCCAAGCACTTTCTTTCTCATTCAAATCAATGGGACATATTCAGTACTTTTTAAAAATAAGGTCTAGTCCTGAATACAAAGGTTTAAAAATTCATGACAGAAAACATCGCTCACGATCAGTCAGTTTTAACTTCTGCTGTACAAGGTTTTTTTTCTACTTAATAATTCAATCTTAATGTAAAGCTTTTAATGATAAATTTTAAAGCTATTTTGTCACATATACAGTCCTAAAAGTCACCTAACATTGGAACTGATTTTGCTTCAGCTTTGAAAATGTCACAGATATTGAAAGAACTTTGCTTCAACACCAAGCAAGAATGACATTATGGTCAGAGGTGAACCACAAAATATTACATCCTAAGAATTATTTGCCAGAAATGTACAGATATGCCAGAATTATGGGTATTATTGGCATTTTTCAGTAATCAAAATTATGTAAGCCCAGTACCTAAAGAATCATAGAATCATTAAGGTTGGAAAAGACCTCTAAGGTCATCAAGTCCAGCCTTTGAACTAATACCACCATACCCACTAAACACTGAGGGTGTCCCACATGGATTCACTTTTTAAACACTTACAGGGAGAGGGACTCCACCACTTCCCTGGGCAGCCTTTTCCAATGCTTCGCCACTCTTTAGTGAATAAATTTTTCCCAATATCCGGTGTATACCTGCCCTGGTGCAACTGAAGGTCATTTTCCCTTGTCATTTGTTACCTGGGAGAAGAGGCTGACACCCACCTGGCCACAACCTACTTTCAGGCAGCTGTAGAAGCAATAAGGTCTCCCCAAGCCTCCTTTTCTCCACACTGAACACCTCCAGCTCCCTCAGCTGCTCCTCATCAGACTTGTGCTCCAAACCCTTCCCCAGCTCCATTGCCCTTCTCTGGATACACACCAGGACCTCCATGTCTTTGTTGTAGTGAGGGGCCCGAAACAATTTGCAATTCAAACCAAGTATTTCAAGCAAATGTCAGTGCACTGTATCACAATTTTAAGTGTTTTCCACCCCACCCTGATCACCAAAAAAAAAAAAAAAAATCATTTGGGAAATCATTGCCACAACAACTGATAAAGAAAGCCAGTTGGCACCCCTGAGACCTTGTCTGCACAAGGTCTATTCAGAAAGAAACCATGTAAGAAATTTTACTCAGAAAGTTAGAATACATAAATGAATGAAAGTATGTGACAAAATGGCTTATGGCTTTTAGGCAAATAGAGCAAATACCATTACTTAGTGGGTTATAGCTATTTTTAAATATTCTTTCCAAATTAATTCCTTTTTTAACAAAATCATGAACATCATATTCCATTTAAAGCATATCTCTACACCAATAGTTACACACTCTATTTTGCTAGATTTACCTAATTAAAAAAGCTAGAAAACAAAAACCATAAGGTTGTGTGCCATTTAATTAGGTGTTTTATATGTAAATTTCTGAGGACAGCTTTATGTTCTATGTTAGGTGACAGTAATATTTCATCGTTGTGGGGACCAGAGCATCTACAGGAATTAAATTATTCCTGTTACTTTAAACTTTAAGTCTGCAGTTTCTTCATCATTCCACATTCCAGTTCTGTGCAGAAGGCTTTAGGCCACTGGCATCCTGACTCAGGTGTGGGGATACCATGAGCTGCACGATCGTGTCAGCAGGTACAGAGTATTTGCACAGCGAATACACAGCTAACATTTGTGTCAGACTGCAGAAAACCAGCCTCTAATAGCAGGCAGTCTTTGTCTCCTTTATGCAGCACAGCTTTTTTATCATCACACGTTTTAATCTTCCCTTTCAGGGCAGGTTTTCTGCAGAGATGGGAATGTGCACAGTGCAGGCAATGAGGGTGTCTCACAGCCAACAAGCACTGCTGCTGGGCACTTGCTGGTAGGCGTACCACAAAGGATGTGAAATCCCACTTAATTGTTCTTTTTGACTGCATCAAGCATAGGCTTCCTACTCTTCTCTTCCAGGCCCTTACTAACCCAGTGTATCAGCTACTGTCACGCTGTGTTACTCCTGCCTCTTCTCTAATATTTCACAGCTGTGTGCCCCCAGTTCTCCAACAGACCTTTCAGTGTTTTTCACATGTGGGCTGTGTTTCTTGAACAGAGCCATAAGAACTGTATCACTTTCCCTTCCTCATTCTTGCAACAGACCACTTTCCTAGATGGCATATTAAAGAAGCCAACTGTGTTGGTCTAATAAGCCCCATACATGTTAGGAGGAACTATGGGGCACTCCATACTTGTTCTTCCTACACAGTTAGAGTTGTACAGCTACAAAATTCAATTAACAAAATGTACAGTCTTTACCAACATGAAGTAACATATTCATGTCGTTAGGCACGACTGAACCACAATGACAATTTGGATTCTATGCTGTAATTTCTCACGAACAAACTGATCCCAGGAGCACACCTTGGGAAGATCTTTTGGATGAGGATCTCATCTTTTTCACTGTAATTATGCCATGCAGTAGGCGTAAGTATCTCTCTTTCGCTTTCTTAGCTGTCTTGCATTTGAAGCATTCCTTCACATTAACCATGAGAAAATGTGATTGATTCTGTGATATGTCTAAAAATCCTACAGAACAGTAGGTAAGCATTATAAAGGGAGACATTTCTTCTATGTTCTTTATAAATACAAACACAGACATTTTTCTCTGCTGTTGGCCGATTCTTTGACTTTATCTATTTGAGTCTAAACCCCAAACTCATGATGGCTGGCATGCTCCAGGAACTTGTTCCCAAGTCGATAGCATAAATGGCGTAGTTCTTTTAAAATAAAGAATAAGATTAGTGCTTATCTTCTTGGTAAGGAAAATGCCTAAAAAATTTAAATTGTAACCTGCATGACTACCTTTGATATTAGTATATTACTATGATGATATATTACTATACATAATATATTACTATGATGGGATAGACCCAAAAAATGAACAAAGGAGTAGGTGTACTCAGTCTGGACCAACCAATAGGTGTGAAAGTAGTCCCCAAGCCAATGCTAGCAGGAGAAAGTAAGATGTCTCTTCCTGTTGCTCACTGGCAAGACTATGAGAGACTATAAAGTAATTATTATTCAGGAATTCCCCCTTTCAGTGTTCCATGTCCCCAGCTCAGAGAACACAGTTTTGCTACAGTACTGCTCCAATCCAAACCTGTATTTCCAAAACTCAGACTGTAATAGCAGGACAGAAAAAGGCTGACAAGTAGGCGTTGAATTTGTGCCTTAAAAGAGGCACTCATCTAGACTGCTCGCAAAACAATGTTAAGGATATAAACTCCCAATTTTGTTGCAGTGTGTAGCTGATGTTCAGTGTGAAAGGTGGTTTCAAAGACTGACTGAAGCTTTAAATTTAGGCTAATAGGGGTCCCTCTTCTGTGACTGGTTATTTGAAATTGAATCTCCACTTTTTCATTATTTCCTTGCGTATCTAGAGGGGAAAGAGTTAGTGTTTCCACGCAATCTCAGGTTTAACAAGAAAACTAAACAAGGCTTTAACATTTCCATTTAATATTTCCTCTGACAAGTTCATTTTTCTTTATTTTCTCATGGAGTTCTGTTTCCTATTCTATGTAATAAACACATACAATTTTCCTCATGAGTGAATTGTGGCATTGTAGCAAAGAAAAATTGTAGCAATTTTTCATTTTGGCATGCTCATTATAATTCTTCAAAATTATTGTGAAAACACCAGAAATCAATCTTTCTCACTTTCCCACAAAATTGTTATTAGAACAAGAAAAGGAATTATTCACCTTAACCCATTAAGGATGCATTCACATGAATATAACAAATACTGTTATCCCATTTTGAACAACTTGCTATGTAAAACATGCCTTGTCTTACTCATCTTTTATCCTTCAGGAGCAAACTTCTATAGCATGAAAGTCAAACCACATGAAGTCACAGATGGAATGGAATTGTTTTGGAAAACTGGTAAGCAGATACGACAGCTTACAGATTCATGCTCTATCAGCTACAGCGGAGGGAGCATACCTCCCTAACCTAACACAAGTGTGGAAGAACAATATAGCACAGCAACCAAAGAGGAGCTTATTGTAGAAACAGATACTGAAATATTTTAGAGAAGAAAGATCAGAACTATTAGATAATTACTATCAATAATAGTAATTATCACCTGGTCCAAATTTATTTTAAAATCCTTCCTTTCTTTTACCAACATGGATGTACCCTCATTCAAAAAAAACCAACCCATTTTCTAATTTGTTTCAAAATCATGAGTTATAAGCATCCTGATAAATGCATTGGAAGATGATTACCTTATCTGATCATGTATTATTGGGATCTCTGAGATTATCAATAATGAATGCAAACTTAGGAGGAGGTTAAAAAAGAAAAACACAGTATAACTGTTGAGGTTTAAGAATTTAGTGCTCCCACTGAGACTCTCCAAGCCATGCTGCCACTCACTCATCTCCCTTCCCTCTGCAGCAGGCCAGAGAGGAGAACTGGAGGCACAAAAGGTAAAGATATGGGTTGAGATTAGAACAATTTACTGGAAACAGCAATAAGGTAAGGAAGGAACAGTAACAGCAACAATATTAATTAACAAAAGTGCACAAAAAATAGGGAGTGAATCACATGCAAAAAATGCTCACCAAGGAGATGGACCTGACCACATTCACCCTGACCTCTCCCTCGAGCTGGGAGCCAGCATAACCCAACCTCCCCTCCGGCTCAGAACGGCACCACCACACCTGCTCGCCCAGACCAGGCTCCAGCACGGTCCCAAACAGGACCATTCCCAAACAGCAGTACGGATGAGGCCACACTGCTGGCTGCAGGAAGGACTTGGCATATAAATACAAGCTCTACTGTGACACTTTACCACACCCATCTTATTTACAAATTATACACATAAAATTAGTTTAAAGGTATTGCTCAGTCAGTCTAACAATTTGATATCTTGCTAGGATATCTGAGCTCTTCCTCGAACTGGCTGGGCAACAGTCCATTAAGACAAATTTGACTCATATTTCAACACCAGACTCTGGTTTATGTTTCATATGTCTGAAACAAGACCAGCCCAAATAATTGAAAAAACTACAATGATTCATTTTATTGATACAAAACCACATGCAGAATGCTTTCCAAAGGTAGTACTAAGACAACAGGAAAAACTACAATTTTCCATAAAGGGGGATGCACAGTAATTTGTGAGCTCAAAACACAACTCTCCTATTTTCTAAAGAAACAGTTGCTATCTAGCTTTACCAACTTGTGCAATTTAAAAATGATTACTCTGTACATTTTAGTCAGTTTATAAAATGCAGCCAAGAAATACGTGATTGCAAGGACATCTAAACAAACACAGAAATACAGATGAAATTTCAACAAACCATCTAAACCATCTAAATCATCTGTGCACTGCTGCAGTATGAATTACACCTCTATTCCTTCAAGAAAAGGTCTTACCTTTCCTTAAAACTTCTGAGATAACAAAACACTCCTGTGCAGTTTAGTCTACTGCTTTACTAACTATTTAGTCAGAGTGTTTTCCCTGAAACATAGCCTAAATATTTGTGTGTGTAAAAATTAGGCCAATCACTATTTGTTTATTTCCTTTATTCCCTGCCACATCCTTGGGACAAATATTGAGAGTCCTCTCTATAGCAATCTAGTGTAGAGCACTTATTCCTACCATCTCCTTCTCTCCCTTCTCTTGCTTTCTTTCCTCCCTTCTTCCACCACACCTCAAACTTTGCCTTATAGTATGCATCTACTAAATCTCCTTTTCTTTTATTAAGCTTAAAGTGTTATGACAAAACAGCTTAAACACATCTGTATCTAAAACCTGGCATGACATTAATTTGCAACAGTTTGCCTATTTCTGTAACTCAGCTCTATCAATGGGCTCTGAAAAATTAATATTCAACCTCTGCTGATCATGTATACAAGGAAACACTCTGATATAACCTGCTAGAATCTGCTTTGGGTTTGGGAGTTTTTAAAGAGTAATAAATGAATGTTGAATACGAAGCACTTAAAAAGTTCCTGAAGTAATGCAGAAATAGCCCAAATCTTGTTTTCTTTTGAACAAGAATACTACTGTCCAACTATATACTGTAGTATGGAAGAGTTTTGGTATTCACGCATTTCAATCAAAAGAAGAAAAACTTTCATGGGCACAATCTGTCACCAGAACAGCCAAAACAACTGAATTTGGAAGGAGGCAGAAGAGCTGAGCACACACACTCTTCTTCAGACCTGCATCAAAAGCAACAAATCTCAAGATAACAACAGGACAGGAACAAGTAATCCCAAGTTTAACATCATTATGTACTTTATCAGATATTCTGAATGAAAATAATGGTTAGGAGTGGAGGCAAATGTGCATGTTCTTTAAGCATCTCTAGGCCTATGCTAATATTTCATTTTTCTAAAGGAACTTTTTTCAAATTGCCAGAAAATATAAGAGGAGACAAGAGCAAATTAAAGTCTTGTTTCTGTGACTGTCTCATTTGCAGACGTGCACAGCAAATAATTATGCAAGAGAAACTAAAGAAAGGAAGCTGGATCACTTGATTATGGATTGCACAGCAAACAGCTATTTCCACACTAACTTTCTACAGACCCAGAAGTGTTGTGGGCAGATCACTGAAATCAGTTCTTCATTCTCAAGATTTAAAGAGTAAGCAGTGTGCCCTGGCAACCAGGAGGGCCACCCATGTCCTGGGGGCATCAGGCACAGCATTGCCAGCCAGGCAAGGGAGGGGATTGTCCCACTCTGCTCTGCACTGGGGTGGCCTCACCTTGAGTCCTGGAGGCAGTTTTGGGTGCCTCAACACAATAAAGATCTAAAGCTATTACAGAATGTCCAAAAGAGGGCTATGAATATGGTGAAGGGTCTGAAGGAGAAAGCCAAGGAGTGGATGAGGTCACTTTACTTACTCAGCTTGGAGGAGACTGAGGGGAGACCTCACAGCTGTCTACAGCTTCCTAACAAGAGGAAGGGGAGGGGCAGCCACTGATCACTCGGGTGACCATTAACAGGGCCCAAAGGAATACCATGAAGCCAGGGAGGTTTAGGTTGGACATCAGGAAACCTTTCTTCAGCCAGACAGTGGTTCCTCAGGGTAATGGTCAGAGCACTAAGTCTGACGGAGATCAAGAAGTGTTTGGACAATGCTCTCAGGCACACGGTGTGACTCTTGGGGTGTCTTGTGCAAGGGCCAGGAGTGGGACTTTCCTGCCAAATCAGGATATTCTATGATACATGTGCTTTAAGCAGGACCAGGACCAGACTCAAGCACAGCATTCTCCCTGATCCAGTGGCTCTAAGGTGCCTAGAGCTTAGCACACCACAGCAAAGGATTTGAGTGTTGCAATGATGGTAATTGTAAGGACCCTGACAAGGCACAATATACCTTCTTTACTGTGCTCTGTTCATACAATGTAGATACATTCTCATATTCTGACAGCACATTTTCATCTGGTTTTCCTCACCACAGCAATGGGAGCCTTAGTGCTTACCTGAGTTTTAGCATTAGATCCACTGTATGTCAGCCATGTCCTTGCTTATTTGAGAAATTTGACATATTGAGCATTTTAAATTTTGGACTAACTACATGTGTGTTATGGACAAAGGTGAATCCCACATCACTTGAATTCAGTTTGGGGGTAATTCATCACTCAGAACAAGCAGAACCAGTAATTCTTGAAGAACTGGAATTATTGGTTCATCAATAAAGTTCTTTATTCTTCTTTCGTCTGTCATCTGATATGCTTCTACCTGAGCATTTCAAAGGGGACTTTACAGTTACTTAATTCCACATCATTATTTTTGGTACAACTCCAGCTTCTGCCTTACTCTATAAAAGGGAATAACACTTCAGTTCAGTAAGCTGCCTTTCTCTGACAATTCTGCCACAGGAAAGTGGGTGCCAATCTTTTAAAGAAAAACTCAATATAGTTGAGTTGACTGAAAATCACAAGTGAAATATTGTTCCTAGGGATGTTTTCTATTCTTAGCCAGCAACGTCAATTTGCTCTTCCTGTGTAACCATTGAATCTAATATTGCCTATGCTTTTCCATAATTTCAGAAAGCAATTAGCCATTCCTTCACTCACAGGACTCCTGTAGTCTAAATGCAGTAAAATTCACTGTGTTTTTTAAGTACATTGTCATGCTTCCTGTAGGAATTATTAAACTGAAAAGTAGCAGTGATATATATAAATGCTGCTGTGGGCATGACTAATCCAGTCCACACAATGGTTCAGGATACTGCAGACCGAAACTTTTATTTTGTCACTTTCTTCCTAATGGCACCTTACACAAAGAAGAAGAATAAATTGTTCTGGCAAACTTGCTCCCAGATTTTCCCCCGTATGAGGCTGCACAGAACCTCCCTCATGCTATCTGGAGGGGTGCCAAAATGCAGGCACCTCTCATATGCCAGGCAGAGGTGTGAGCCCTGCATGTCAGACACAGGGAGAGCTGAGAACACTCACCTCCACAGCCGTGGGATGAGGGTGTGGCCAACTAGAGCAGGAAGGGTCAGTCACTCCATAGGGACAAACCTGGAATGGGGCCTGTGTGGGATGAAGCATGCAGGTGTGTGCCCAGGGTCGGATATGGTGACACTGTCCTGCTCCCAGCTGTGCAGCCACAAGGCTTGGAGGCCTGACAGTCATTACCACTGATGTAATCACTATTCATAGTGATGCTGTAAAGTACAAGCTAACTTGCTTGTGAAGTGTTTCACTGTGTGTACGCAGTATTTTCGTTTAGAAAACACCTAAATCTAAGCTCATTATGCAGCAAACCCGTGCTGGTTTTGTGGCATTATTCTAAGCTCTTGACAGTGTTTAATGAGATAGTTTACTTGTTTATCTACCTGTCATGGTTGAATGGAAGTTAAAATTATCATAGCAAGATAAGTACCTTATCCATTGCAAGAAAGTATCTGTCTATATTCAGAAAGTGTATTTCTTGGCCACCTCAGCTTGTTCTGGAATTTCTACTACTTCTTCACATCATGAAAAATTCACAGCTTTCTCTTCCACTTCATGCTGCTTCTACCTCCATGCTCCCCTTTTTCGCACATCCAAGTCTCTTGATCTCCCCAAGAGTTGTTTTCCTTTCTCTTCATCTTAGTGTGACCAGATTTTAGAAATTAAAAGAAAAATCAAGGATTAGCTACTTGCAGCTGTCTCATTGTTCATTCTACCTCTATAAAGAATTTTTAATCTCCTCCTCTTTCTAAACTTGTCTTTTTAAGAGTGTGATATCTATTATTCTTTGTGCATAGCCTAGAACAATGGAGTGCCCATGAGCAGCTATGTCACCAGCACTATGGTACGTAAGTGTATTTTATGTATAGAGCCCACATTGCATATATACACATACATATGAATAAACACACATCAGAGATACCAAATTAGGTAGCTCAATAAATTTTAAGAACTGGAATTCAGGAACAGATAATTTATCCTAGCTTACTTCTGCTTTTTTCCTCTACATACCAATGACAGTTCAATAATACATTCTCAGCATGTTAACAGGAACAGCTGTTAAATAATAAATGCTGTACTGTATTATTTTCAGTAGGTGCTTCAGCAATTAAACTCTGGGTGCTTAATTTCTAGCTCAGTTAGGAAAAATGTATCTTATGCAACCAAGTAAAATACAAGGCATTACCCAAAGAATAACAGAAACATCAAAATACCCATTGTAGAGAATTATTGTTCTCTGTGAGGAAATGTTGGAAACCCAATGCAAATCAACACATCAGAATCTCGTGTATTTCTTTTTTATTTAAATCAATCCACCCCCATGCAGCAAAACTCCTTGGTCTGTGCAAGAGAAGTAGAGAGAACCTATGGGCGGAAGCACGACAAAAAGGGACCCTGAAGTCACACACTCCCAGAATCAGTCTGCACTATCATTAATCAGATGCAACATGAAACTACATTCTACAGCTAACTCTACAAATATTCACCACTAGCTTGGAGTAATATTCACCAGAAGAAAATCTTCAAAAACACTCAAGAATCAACAATCTTGCACATTTCAAATTTTAAAATAACTCAGAGCCAAACAGCCTAAAATTAAGAGAAATTCATATTTGAGAAAAAAACCCCTACATTTCATTTAGTCTGCCTACATAATATATATGGCATTTCCTAAACATGAGAATCAGCTTTGACTACAGAAGGCATTAAGCTACAAAACATAAAAAAACCCCAAACCCAACAGCTACTATCTAGCTTTTCCACTTTCAAGCTATTTTGATTGCCTTAGTCTACACAAACAATTGTTCAATTAAAAAAAAGTATTTAAAAATATGGCTAGGGCTGCAAACATCCCTGTGAAATGTTTATATTATCAGCATAGTCTGATTTATATTTTTAATTTTATATTTGTCAATCAAGTTTCTTAAATGTACTGTACCTCTCTGACAGTCATTTATCATTTGAGAATAAAAGTAAGAACTATCAGCTTTTACAGGCTTTCTTGTTTGAAAAATAGTTATTTGAACTATTAAAGCTACTAATAAACTAAAGTTTTATTAACTTAATAAACCAGTACACATAGTAAACTGCAGTATTACCTTGCTCTAGCTTGAAACATATTCACATGATTTACATCTGGACAATACCACACCACCTGACTCATTATTCTGAATAAGATAACTATTTTATCTTTCTGCAACAAGACCAAAGTGCATGAAATATTAACTCCCCACAGAAATTTTTCCCCAATAATTGCACAAAATTTTCAGACTTACAACATGATTTCAGTTTCCTTTAAAAAAAAATGTTAATTTAATATTAAAGAAACATTAAAAATAACTGATTGGGGTTTTTTTGTGTGCAAGTATTAGCTTTTCAAACAATCAAAACTCTCTGAATGCAAAAGCTTATCACACGTCTGTTAGAAGGACTGCATTCATTAACGTCAGCTATCAGTCAGTCACAGTAGAACTCTCCTTAAAACATGAAATGTGATTTGCAGAGAGGCCTGGTCACTGTTACTGAGCACTAGTTAACGAATCATTCCTTTCATTTCAAGGTACAGTACCTCATGGAGTATTATCATTACTTAAAGCATAAGAATATTTGGAATTAATTACATTTTCTTACTTTGTGCTACATATGTGAAGGTGGTGATGCTCCGGCACAGGTTGCCCAGAGCAGTTGTGGATGCCCCATCCCTGGAACTGTTCAAGGTTAGGCTGGATGGGGCTTTGAGCAACCTGGGATAGCGGAAGATGTCCCTGCCCATGGCAGGGGGTTGGAATTGGATGATCTTTAAGGTCTCTTCCAACCCAAACCACTGTGTGATTCTGTGATATGCTATGCACAAGTCCTGCAAACTTCCTTTTTTCTCTACAGTTCCTCAGTAATCCTGAGGATTTTCACTAGTATTTTTACATTGAAAAGGAACTACCCAATTGAGGTTGAAACTAGCAAAACTAGAAGTCTGGATAGACTTACTGCATTATGAAATACATTTATTAAAAACGACCTGAAGTTGAAAACAAAGAGCGTTTTATACTCGGATGTTAAACTTGGCATACTGAAAGGACTAGGAACAGCTCACATCTCCTGCTCGCCTGACTCTTATGAGTCAGCCATGAGTCTCATTAGATTTCATGGTGACTTTCATGCCACATTTTCAGATTCATAGTACTTTAAACAAATGAGATTCAGGTTCTGGGCCTCACACTACAAGAGAAAAAAGCCCTCAAAAATGAAGCCTAAAGGACATGACACAGCAGAACAATAAGGAAAAGCCAAGAATATTAACTTCCAATGCTACATAATTTGGAGGAATCTGTTGCATGTGATGAAAATAAGGTAGAATCCTCTGAGCCAGCAAGAACCAAGTTAAATTGAAGAACACACAAATCAGCACCAGTCGAGGCAGATGCATATCCAGCACAACACACCACGACCACGGGAAGGATGCTTCCAGACCCAATCCGCCAGCTCTGCACAGCACAACACACCATGCACACAAACCAGCTCGGGTTTGGAAAACAGTGAGATTTCCAACACAGTTGTACATTTCCTCATGCATAGCTGATCACAAAACTGCAGTTTCAGGTTGCCTGAGAAGTAAGCGAGGTAACCCTGCTTACATTCAGATTACATTCAGTTCGTGCTTTCAACCTTCAGTACTGCTAGGGCTGATATTATTTTCTTTAAAAGGGGATGAGGGGGGAAGCTTAGGTTTTTAATAAATTCCACAGCAACAAGAAGGGTTCGTGCAAGTTCTGTGACCTGAAACCTTGGCTACATTTTCCAGTAACAAATCAGAGGTTAGCCCAAGTCTGTCATCTTTAAAGAACTTTGTCTAATGTCATATTACCTTTTACATGACAATCACTGTCAGCATAATATTCCAACTATTATGTAGACAAATGAAACTCCATTGTAGTTACCTGATGCACGTCTGGTGAATCGGTTTACCGCTGGAGCTGAAAGAGAATACAACATTTTGATTATTTTTAGTACTTTAACTTGCTTTAAACATAACAATGTTATACTTCATTCAAAGTGTGACAACTACAAACACCTGATAAGCATTATTTATGTATCTTTATAGGAACCCGTTTGTATATGCTTTAACTTTTAAGTAGCCTTGCAAGAGATGGTACGTAGTAAGTAACAAGCTTTTAAGATCATTTCCAGCTTTCTAAGAGTTACTGTTACTTACTGATGTTCATCGCTGGATGTGAAACATTTACACCTGCATTTAAATTATTTATTGAGCACACAGAAACTGGCATCTTGCAAACAATAATGCAAGCAGGGATTAAAAAAAAATGTAAAAAAATTTACTTCACTTTTACAAAATATACCTATTGGAAATCGGGCACTAAAAATATTCCTGTAGAGAAAGAGATTAATTTGTAATCCCACTAAAAGATCAACTTTTGCTTTAACTAACCTTTAAAACTCCTTGGGTAAGTCAATAACGATGCCCCACCAAAACCCCAGTGCAAATGTTTTATAGTGCCATTCTGGCACATCTCCAACTGCATGCTGCAAACATTTGAAATCAGACTCCTGTCTTGTTTCCAACTGGGAGAGACTGCAAAACACAACTTAAACGACATGGCTTTGCCTCTATTTCATTTCTACGTTTACCAGCTTCTTCAAGAGTTGCTAGAGATAAAACAGATAAATAGTTTTATGTCTTGCCTTCCACACAGAACCTTCAGCCTTCTCCTAATTAGTAAAAAACACTGGTCTTGAACTCTGCTTTCATGTGATGTATTAACTGCTGGAATTAACAGCAAGAAGAAAATCTGAATGACCTATTTTCAAATGTGGGCAGCAGCTACATTAAAAATGTATGCCCTTACAGAGCTTATTAATATTCAATCTTAAAAACTGCTCTTCATGGTTACACAGAACTGAAAAATAAAAAATATTAAACTTTTTTATTTTATCCCACAAAATTTTACATGAGAGTTATGCATCATGTCTTGAACACCTAAGCCAAGAGAAAAAAATTGCTGAGAAAACAGAAGAGACAGTAGCAACAGCCTGAGATGCAAAATGACTTCTTATTCCTTTGGGGACAAAAAACCAGAGCAAAGCTACAACTTCCGAACCACAGACACAGATGGTTTGTGCAAGCACACACAGGAGCAACAGGTCCAAGTGGCAAAAAAATACACTGGGAAACCCAACTACAGAGGTTTGGACTGTTAGTCACAAGGAAGGAAACCTCCAATTAAGAAGCTGTTACGAACACCAAACATATATATATGGATGAGCACAAGAGTAACATAACCAGCAAAGTTATTCTGAAACATGAATTCTAATTCCCCTCAACAACTTTTCATTTAAATAAAAAGACAAAAACTGTAGACACATTTTTATCAAAGCAGACACCATATTTTATGCAACCGCTGTTTTGAAATACAGGGGCGGTTTGATTCCTCAAAACTGTTTATTTCATCACTACTTTTATGGGCCAAATTCATTTCAGGACATCAGTCATGACTGTCACCATCAGATGGCTGAGTTTTTTCCTCAAGCAAGTAAATCTGCAGCAGGTCCCAGCAGACGTGCTCATAATAAAAAAAACCCCAGAATCTGACATATTTCTAACAAGAAAGCATAAAATCATGTTTCACTCCCATTCAAAAGCTTTCCTCAAACTCAGGGAGGACTTTGACTGCTAGTTCTGTACATAATCTGTAGATATGAAGATTTAACTCCTCTAGACAGCTACCTCAGCACATTAAAAAAAAAAAAAGAAAAGGAACATGTAGCACAAAACTAACATAATCTGAAACAATTTACTGGGATTGTCAAAGAAAAAAGTTCTTTTTCAGCTAGATAATTCTAAATTTACTCTTTTATTTGGCTGCAATAAGCTTAATTTATTGTGCAAAAGATTTTACAAATTATTTACTGTTAGAATAAAAAAAAAGAAAAAATAACAAGAATGTCAGAGCCTTGATCAGCAACTACTTTCGAGCTTATGTGAATAATAGTATTTCAGCAGCAACCAGACAAAACCTTCCTGCCCAGACTGGGATTTCATGGAGGTCATCCAAATGTGTTACTGGGAGATTTAAAAGCAGAACCCACAGTTCTTTGTTATTGAGCAAGTTGAACTGCTCTCTATTTTTCTGGTAGCAAATCACAATATACTTCTGTTGTCCAGAAAGGTGAAAGCATTAGCATACAAGAAGGTCTCAGATAATAATCAGCCCTACAGGAATTTAGCTAGTGTTTTCAGCACAAAGTAAATGTGTGGTCACTACAATGTCTGGCAGGATAAACATAGTAAGGTGGGCAAAAGAAAGTCTAAGATGCATTTTGTTTGAGGCATAAAACAAATACCCAATTATCTTTCAAACATGTCAGAAGCAGAAAGTCTTGGCTCAGTAACAAATGGACAAATCAATGGCAGAACTATTCATTGAGGGATATTAAATGCTCCTTCTGGAGCCACAGAGCATCAGGAACAGCAGAGAGATTCCCAGGGAAGAAACACTACTTATTCTGCCTGTGATTATCATCTTCCTTGGATATCTATTTTTAGCCACCATCCTTAGAGAGTTCTGAGTTAGGCTGACTCTTAGGTTTGGACTGAGATAACTGTCCTGATTCACATAGCTCAAGTAAAAGTGGTACCCAGAGAGATGGGGATGTCAAGAGACAGTCTTGGCATCCAGGTTGAATTATGAGGGCAGCTTTGAAATCCCACTCACAGGACACAGGAATATTTCACTTAAATCCATAGGTTCAAGCCCCAAGTTACAGATAGGCACTTAGGCATTGTGATTCCCACCCCATTGCTTCAACTGCTTCCCAACACTCTGCTCCCCTCTCAGCCATGTCCACAAACTGGTTCTCAGGACTCTCAGCGCCTGCCTGCAGGGACAGCAGAAAGCTGGCTCCGTGCTCTGCAGGCTGCCCAAGGACTGTTCCCTGTGATATGAAACCCAGGCAGCCTTCTTGGAGGGTTACCCCATCCCTAATAACATGCCAGATGCAACACTGCTGGTGCACGCCAGTTCACAGTTCCAGTTTTCCAGCAGGGCTAAAACTGGGAAGGGAATGGGCATGAGGCAATATCTATGTGGCTACTGAAGTTAACTCTACAGCAAAAATATACTTAAAGGTTATAGTGACATTGTGCTGAGGGTTGATTGCTCAAAATGATTCATTCAAACAATTTGCTAGAAAAAACCACAGTAACTTAGAGCAACACGCACATCTCCACTAACCTGTACAAAATGTAGAAGGAACAAAACTCATGGATTGCAAAACCTCACCATTGCAAAAGGCAGGGATTTTTCCCAGTAAAAGGTAAAAAGATATGCAGATAAATTCAGGACATGTCCAGTGACATTTAATTTTTTTTTGCAGTATCAGAAAGGTTGCTGCACCACAACAAACAATGTACAGATGTGCACAGAGAATCTTGTTTACAAACATGGTGTCACTCCAGTATTAAATGTGACTCTTCATGTTCTACTTTGTTTCAACCAAAATCTATTACAAACTTCACAGGGAGAAATTATCAGAGGGTGAGTGTGTGTGAGAAAAATGACAGAGGTCTGTACTCTGATGAAGTTTTGATTAAATTACCATTTGAAAGTGCACAAACTCACGTGACATATTCCAGTAGTTTGATTGTGAGCACTATGTAAGAGAGAATTCCACCATCTGTCACTTGTTAGCAAGAGAAATGCATGTTTGAAAATCCTTGCCCAGAGAACTGTACAGAAGTACAGCTTCTAAAATGTTTTGGCAATATAGATCAAGATAATAAACAGAAGTAAGTGGTAAATGATCCAGAGGAGCATAATTTTGTAAATAGAGGAAGAAATGGGAGTCTGCAGGGCGGTTTGCAGAGTAGCAAGACTGAGAATGCTAAGAAAGGATCGATGTTGGAGTCCAAGATATTTGGAAAACCCCTCAAATTGCCCTGGGGGGTCTGGGACCCTCGATGGGACCCCAAGAGAACACAGTCTTTGATTTGTGCCCAAGGGAAAAGCTTCCAACACTTATGGATTAATTAAGAACATTAAAAATATAAGATAGATTATAGTTTAGTTTATCACAGGGCGAAAATTTGTAGTTTTGGGTTTTGTAGTATGGAGGCAAAAGGGAAGCAAGATGGAGGTTTTTGAGTGGTGTTCAGAGTTCGTCTTTTACTCCATTTTCTGCTGTGACGGTGGCACAAAGGCATTGGTAGAACAGATTTGAGGTAGGGGAAACGTGTTAAAAATAGGTGACGGTTATTGGTACAGAATTATAAATATAGTATGTTTTAACAGTTAATTAGGTGAAAAGTTTTTAAAACAGCACTGCATTCTCAGTTTCGAGGTCTTGCAGCTGGAAATTTAGAGCGCAAAGCCCAGGTGTAGGGCGGCTCTCTGAATTTGAGATAAGAACTTGAATAAACAACAAGAAAAATTGAAAACTGCAAGTCCGGCTCCTTTTTATCTGGTATGGGACTTTGATAGAAGAAGAAAAACCCCTGCTTCAGGGGTGCAGCTTTGTCAGGTCCCTACCTAGGCATCCTCTAGATGGTTAACCTGTTCTGATAGCCTGAGCTGTCCCTTTTTGCAAACTTAAAATTTAAATGCTTTTGCTTCAGAAACTGCCAGAGATTCTTATGCCATTAATGTCACCTGGAATAAGAAGTTAAACACATTGCAGACATTAGACATGCAGCCTTCCTAAGGAGTCAAGGACTGTAAGCCTGGGATTCAACAAGAGGCTCTCTGTATCAGTGGCTGTTGAGGACATGCCTGAGCACTCTGAAACCAGACCTGTAAACTGGTGCTTCCTGCAGGTGTGCAAACCACAGCAAAGACACATCCGCAGGTGTGCTGCAGAGCGCATGGAACCCCCTGTGTGCCCGAGCCAGGGTGAGCACACCCCACTCCCTGTGGCTGCTCTGGGAGACAGAGGCCAACAGGAGACTGCTCAGCCTCCTGCCACACTCAGAGCAACCCAAGGTAATGCTCTTTTACAGAAAAACACACAAAGCCAAAATGCCTGCTAGGAGTGACAAGGGCTGGCAGTGTTAGTTAAAACACTTTCCACAAGCCTCACTTTCAATTAGCCACTGCAATTTCTTCATATAGCAAAGAACTAAATCCCTTTAAAAAAAAAAAAAAGAAAAACAAATAAGTCAAAAAAATCCTCAAAAAATAAACTAAGCTATTACATGCCTAAAATCTTCAAATTTGGCAACCCATAGCCCCCCAAACCCCATTCTAATTTACAAAGCAGGAATACTGCTAAATGTAGCTTAATGGATAGGCAAAGAGAAACATTCACACCATAGTGCGTCTTCCTTGTGTGGAAAGTGCAAATGCCCCAGGTGAGGTTAGGAAACACTGTCATATCCAAATCATGTATTTTTTTATATCCTATTGAGGGCAAAACTGTGTTAAAACTCTCAAGGACCTCACTGAGGTCACTGGGTCAAACCTAGTTCAAATTTGAGCAACAGACTGAGAACCTGCTCTCAACACACTGTCTGGTTTTATTCCACTCAACTCTAGTGTTTTCAGTAGACTTATTCCTGATTTAACTATGGTCTTCTCATCATATACCTCAAAATCCCAGGCTAAATTTTAACCGGTGAGACTCAAGGGCAGTATATGTTCCACCTTTTCAATTCCAAGATTACCTATTTCTCAGAGCTCTCAACTTTCAGAAAAATTTTGAATTGTGCTTATTGCAATCACATTCTTATGTTACACTAATTAATATTTACTCTTCTTCTTTCACAAACAGATTATTAATTAGGATGACCTAATCAGAACAAGAGCAAAATCAAATCTAAATGAATGCCTCTCTAAAATACATGCTTTAGTCAGACTTATGTTTTTATGTCCCAAATGGAGGAAATACAGTTAATTCCCCATTACCCAGGACAACGATAGGCTGGGACACCATGGAAAATAACAGTAATTTGGAGCCCCTCTGATTTCCCTCCATCAGAGGAAACTTTCCCTTTAGCACAGGATTATTCCAGGTAGAATGATTATTTCAGAGGCTGAGACCAACACAAGATAATACAGTTATGTTAATATACCTTCACACTGATAAGACCTCACAAAATCTCAAGAAAAGCATGACAAACCCACTGACAGTTTGAAGAAATGACTCTGACAAAGAAGGGAGTTGTCAGGTCTATGGAGAATGGTTCTTTTCTCTGTGAAGGGCTATGACAACCATGAGGAATGAGAAGAAGGGATGAGCACAGCAAAGACACAGCTATTATTTGGAAGACAAACAAAGAGCCCTAGCAATACAGCAGTTAGATAGAGCATAGCTTTCAAAAATATTTGTATTTAAATTTCTGGAAGTTTAACAGCAACAGTAATATTTTAATGATGAAATATGCAAGGTATGTTTTATTATGTCCCTCACCAAGTAAGTGAGTCTCAGAAGGTGATTTTTTTATTAAAAACAAAATTGGAGAACAGCAGCACATAGGCTTGGCCTTTACACAAAGAGAAAGGGTAAATCATAGGCACACAGGTGCATGTTATATGTAGCAGTCAGCCAAAGAACCTGACAGGTTAGACAGCAACACTGCCACCAAATTTCCCAATAAACAAATATTAACACCTCAAGAATATCTGAAGCCCATTCCAAAACTCTGGGAGGAATACCCACAGTTCCTCAAAGGGTAGGATCTGCACACAGAGGGATCTGGCTCCATCCGAAGAAAGGTGTGTTGCTGCTGCAAATACACACTTTCAGGAAGAAAGGGCTCCCTACGGAGTCGAGACTGCTCCGTAGCTGGGAGACAGAGTGCACACGGACACACGCATTCATATAGAGAGCAGAATGCAGGCAGTGAGGCATGAAGGCAATGCAGGCTTTCAGTGAATTCTGTAGACTGACTGAGAAGCCAAAGATGAGGGAGAAACATCACTACAGTGGTAGCATTTATGTGCTACTGGGAGAAAAAGAGAGAGAGAATTTGGCTGTTGCAAGAAAAGTAGATGCTGGCAAGAAAAAATGGCTTCATCTCATGGGATGTCCTAAAATTTATTTATTTTTTAATTAAAATTGACATCTACAGATTTTAAAACCATCTGTACCAAAACAAATACATACATAATTATTGCTGTCTCTGCAGACATCAATACATCTATAAAAGGATTAAAATATACAGAAATCAGAATATCTCTCTATCCCCATCTTTTTTTATATGCAAAATAAACTAAATTTACATGAGGTTGTAGTCCAAAAATGCAGTTGAATTTCCAGGCTGCTGGTACATACTGTGGGGTCATGTTGAGTTTCTCATCCACCAACACTCCCAAGTCTTCGTTCTCAGAGTTGCTTTCAATCCATTCTCTGCCCACCCTGTACTTGTGCTTCAGATTGCACTGACGTAGGTGCAGCACTCTGTACTCAGCTATGTTGAACTTCATGAGGCTGTCACAGACCCCCTCTCAAACCTGTTAAGGTCCCTCTGGATCCCTTCCCTCCAGCGTGACAGCCCCACACAGCTCAGTGTTGTTGGCAAATGTGCCGAGGGTGCACTCGATCCCTGCCACTGACCAAGGTGTTAAACAGCACCGACCCCTGAGGAGCCCCAGCCCTCACTGCTCTCCTCTTGGACATCGAGCTGTTGATCACAACTCTTGAGTGCATCCAGCCATTATTATCCATCCATTTGTTATCCACTGAGTAGTCAAATCCATGCCTCTCCAGTCTAGAGACAAGGATGTGATGCAGGACAGTGTCAAATGCTTCACACAAATCTAACGTTGCCCTTTCCATATTCACCACTGCTGTAGCCCTGTTGTAGAAGGCCACCAAGTTTGTCAGGAATTATTTGCCCCTAGCAAAGCCATGTGGCTG
Organism: Vireo altiloquus; assembly: GCA_013396875.1. Classification (NCBI taxonomy): domain Eukaryota; kingdom Metazoa; phylum Chordata; class Aves; order Passeriformes; family Vireonidae; genus Vireo; species Vireo altiloquus. The sequence continues at coordinate 97,613 of VZRF01011324.1, read as the reverse complement.
TCACCAATCATCTCCCTATTTTCCATGGACCTTTGCATAGTTTCCAGAAGGATCTGCTCCATCATCTTGCCAGACACTGAGGTGCAACTGACTGACCTGTAGTTTTTTTTCCATTTTTAAAAAAGGGGCTTATGTTTCCCTTTTCCAGTCAGTGGAAACTTCATTGACTGCCATGACTTCTCAAACATGATGGATAGTGGCCCAGTCACTTCCTTGGCCAGTTTCCTTGGAAACCATGGATGCATCTTATCAGGTCTCATTAACTTGTGCACATTCAGTTTCCTCAGACAGTATTGAAGCTGACCTCCTACAACAGGTGGTTCTTCATTCTCCCAGTTCCTTTTGGGACTTGAAGCCTTCTGCATCTTGGGTGCTGTGGCTGGAGCATTTGCCAGAAAAGACTGAGGCAAAAAAATTGTTATGTACCTTGTCATTCTTCACATTCAGATAATCAGGCCTCCCATTTCCTTCTGGAGAGGGCCCACATTTTCCCTAGTCTTTCTTCTATTACAGTGTATCTATAGAAGCTTTCCTTGTTGCCCTTGACATCCCTGGCCAGACTTAATCTTTCAGGACTTTAGCTTTCCTAACCTTATCCCTGGCTGCTCAGACAATCTCTCTGCATTCTTCCCAGGCTACCCATCCTTTCTTCCACCTGCTGTAAGCTTCCTTTTTGTGTTTGAGTTTGTCCAGGAGCATTTTGTTCATCCATAGAGGCCTCCTAGTGCTTTTACCTGACTTCCTCTTTGTTAGGATGCATCACTCCTCATCTTGGAGGAGATAATTCTTGAATATTAACCACCTTTCTTGGGCTTCTCTTCCCTCTAGGGCTACATCCCATGGGCCTCTATCAAGCAGATCCCTGAACAGGCCAAAATCTGCTCTGCTGAGGTCCAGGGCATGGAGCTAGCTGGGCACCCTAATCACCACCCTGAGGATCTCGAACTCTACCACTTCATGGTCACAGCAGCCCAGGCTGCCCTGGAGCTTCACATTCCCCACCAGATCCTACTTGTTGGTGAGAACAATGTCCAGAATAGAACCTCTCCTTGTTGGCTCCTCTGTGACTTGGAGGAGCTACCATCAATGCATTCCAGGAATCTCTTGGATTGCTTATGCTCTGTTGTGTTGTCTTTCCAACAGATATCAGAGTGGATGAAGTCCCCCATGAGCAGCAGGACTTCTGAATGTGAGAACGCCCACAGAGGACCTCATGTGCTTCCTGGTCTGGCAGCTGTAGCAGACCCCACTACAATGTGACCTCTCCCTGCCCTCCCTTTAATCCTGACCCACAGGCCCTCAGCTGGCTCCTCTTTCCCCCAGACTTTCCTCCATGCACTCCAGCTGGTCACTGACACAGAGGGTAACACTGTCCCTTCATCTCTCCTGCCTCTCCTTCCTAAAGAGCTGTGTGCTTCCATTCCAGCACTGCAGTCACAGGAGCCATCCCAGGGCATAAATCACAGCCCTGAAAGTGTGCACATGTCCCTAATTCCTCTTGTTTATCCCCCATGCCGTGTGTGCTTGCACAGGGGCCGTGAAGTTGGGTCCCCAATGCAACTCACTGGCTGGAGTTATGCCGCAAGTTGTTTATTTAACCTGTCAGAACACAAACCTTAAAAGAGATGGAAAGAAGTCTCTCCTACTTTATCAGTTCCAGATTTCAGCTCTTATGAATAATTGATGCTGTATGTAATTACAAACACTGAAAACAAAAACATTAAATGCCTGCCTGATATGTAGGACCAACAACCCAACACAGTGAAATGGCTGTTACAGCCCATTATTGGGAATCAAAAACTGATCTTTTCCCACCCAAGCAGTTTGATAAACATTTTGGGCTTTTTAAAAAATTTTTTTTAATTTTTACAACTATTCTTTCAGATTAATGTCCCATGTTAAAACAACAAAGTGAAGATGTTGATGAGTTTTCCTATCTTAAATGTGCATCCTGTTACTTAGCACGTTTGCCCTTAGAAATTCATCCTTGTTATTGTTTGTGACCAGTATATTTGGTCATTATCTCATTAAAAGTAATCAGCGATCTAAGGAAGGGGAAAAAAATATACACATAATTTACAGCAATATTTCTAATCTTCTGTTATACCAGAGGGTAAAAAAGTTAATTTGTGTTAGAATTTGTCTAAGTACAAGCTGAAGATGTGTACCTGAGTGGAAATCCTGGCTTGGAGTACTTGCTGCCCTCAACCCCAGACTACTCATGATATATGATAAAAAGTAGTAGTGTGGATGAGAGAAGAATTCTACTCACCAGAGACAATACCTTTTGAATGCAAAACAGAGACTAAAAATACCAATGGAATAAATGTAGGAGGGAGATCAGCCTTCCTATGCCATGCCCTGGGCTACAAAGACCCAATACTTTCCACAGAGCCAAGGCCCAAGACCTGCAGCCCTGCTTCAGGTAGTCACCACCTATAGATTCTGTTTTGTACAATTTACTGAAGTGCCTATTTCTGCCTCAGCAGAGTGAGTTGGGTTTTTTTAGTTTGTTACGTTGGATTTTCTTGACATGATCACTACATCAACATCACTTCCAGTAACACTTTTTTTAACAACATCACTTGCAGTAACATCCTTCTTTGCTGATTTATTACCAAGGGATACTCTGCTATAGCCAGAGCATACTTTACAATTGCTACCAAAAATCTGACATAAAATGTCAGTAATGCTTACTTTCTTACCATCTCTAAATGGCTTCTTTTCACTTGGAATTTCATGGGCTATTTTAAGAATATTTTGGTTATTTGCTTTCTAACACTGCTGCATAAGTATTTCGATCCATTTCCTGTTTTCTGCTTTCTAATTTTGCTGCTTGGAACATATATACTAATGTATGCATGTTCCCTATCAGAACAGGAGAAAAACTGGTCATTCTGCCAAAGATCTACCAGCAATGCCTAAATCAGCTGGGATCCTGTAAAGGATCAAATTTACATAATTGCTTCAGGTTCACCATCTCATAAAATAAAAAAAAATCTGTACCTGTCCTTGAACCAACATTTCTGTCAAACTGAAATCTAGAGCACTGAAGATTTTACATGAATGACCTGTTCTCCCAATTTCCTTCCCTTAACCATCAAATAACACTGCTTTAGGTCCCTTTTTTGGGGGGGAGGGGACAGTGTTGTTTTGGTTGGTTGGTTTATTTTTTACAAAATGTTGGCCTATGTCTTTTGTCTCTTGACAAAGTACCTGCAAGATATATTTATCACAAAGGAATAACATTGCAATCTCACTGATGGAAGTGGGCTGGAGAAGATGTCAGTATTCTTCTCTGAGGGAGTGCACCTTTGTGCAGAGTTTATAATTATCTCATCTACTTTATATCATTTGACAATGGCGAACATAATTGCTTTCTCCCATACACATTCATACTATCCATGTTTTATCTAAAGCCTCAAACCTTTTAAGACTCAGCCTTTCCTACTATTTTTCATGTTTTTGTCACTTTGCTATTAGGTTATTACAACAAATGCTACAGGGGCAAACACCATTAAAACTTTCCGAAGCAAAGATTTTATACAGAGACTCTGCTTGGTTCCTAGGACTACCTTGGCAGAAATGTGTGGTACAAAATACCTTGATTGAAGAAGTATATGAATATGTAAAATCTGCAATCTGCATTGCCTGCTTATTCACTTCCTGGTGAAATGTAAGATTTTGGACTTGATGCATATTTTAAAGTCTGCATATTTTAAGAACATTACGTACTTAAAGGGAGTTTCTCTTGCATTCATGATAATTCATTCTTGGCTATTCAGATCTAAAATAGACAATTTTGTTCACTTTCAGATTATGAGGCAAAGCACATTTTCCACACTTGGTTTTAAAGACAGTTTGGAGTTTTTTTACCTCATTAGAAAGCACAGTGACTATAAAGGAAAAAAAAAATTTAAAGGCCCAACGCCAAGTGTTACTGTTTGAATTTAATGAGAAGAAAGGAATCAAGACTGTTCCAGGAAAAAAAATTTATAAAAGGCCCAACCAAACAAAATAAATATAAGTATCTAACTAGAAGAGTTATGACAAAAAAGAGAAGCTCCTAAGGAATATTCTGTCCTCACTCCTACCACATAAAAGAAGCTTGTGGGTGATACTGATGGCAGGATAGTCCTTCCTTGACTCCAGCATGCCGACTAATGAAACACCTAACAGTCCACAGGCAAAGCCTATCACCCATTTCCTAGTCAGATGTCCCACTGGTCAAAACAACAAATAACATAATTCCCACATTAGACAAACTGTCCAATGTCTCGCAGCCAACAAAACCAGTTAGTGAAATGACAAAATGAACAAGTCCCAGTGTCCTCCCACCAGCTAGGAACACATCTACTGGGGTCACTTAAGTTAGCAGCTGACACGTTCCCCAAGCTCAGACCCCACAGGTTTGAGTGTGGTTTCTGAGAACAGGTTTAGGATACTTCTGGGTTTTGTTTTTCTGTTTCTAGTTAATGCCTGTACTCTTAGGCTGCAGACCTGGGCAACACCAGCAACAAAAACCTGGGCTACAAAATATTAGTGTAGAGATCTGAGAGTTTGAGTCATAGGTAAAAGAGAGAAGGGGGAAGAGCAAAGACAAAACCCAAAATATTTCACTCTTCCCTTCCCATATATGTGCAATGCTAAATTACTCCAAGCAGCTGTTGGGGATTACAGTGAAGCTGTTGGTCAAAGCACCCTTCATGATTTGGCCTTTAGAGTGCTCAGGAGCAAGTGAATGAAACACAGCTGATGCTGGCTGCTGCACTCACTTCAACACAGGCCTTGGAGACCATGGCAATACCTGCTCTTGTCTACTTTTGTGAACATGTAGGACAACGTGTATCCAAGGAAAAGGTGAGATACAGATTCAACTTCAATAATACAAGCATCTACATCCCTTTCTGACAGTCAAAACAACTATCCACATCCACAAGACTACTGATGATGCCCTAACTATAGGGACCTCAGGTATGATTCAGGTTGACCTTCGTGAATGTCTGTATGAACCATGGAAGGACATAGAGAAATCTACCAAAGAATGCCTAGTGACAGTGACACCTAAAAAGACTCCACAAATCTTCACAGGCTTAATCTCGAGTTGGCTGCATGCCGGCCTGTAGACATTGCTCCAGCAGCAATGCAGTCAGATGCTGCTGAAGACATGTGAGATATGTCAGAGCAAGTGAAGGGCTGCAAATAACAACAAAAATCAATCAACAATGAGCTACTGTGACTTACAATAAAATAAATTATTGCTCTCTGTATTGATAACGATACAAAGGAACACCACATCAACATATCATCCTGTCAACAATGACCTGAGGATCTTACAAATGGCACCTCCAGAACTGAACAGCTGTTGTTTTCCCCTAAACTGGGCAGGTAAAGAATGGTGGCAAGTGGGGATAACTACTTTCTAAGTGACTAGGCAGGACTTAGACCCATTGCCTTGTGATAGCTAGCAACTGAACAAAGGGCTCAGATCGTGGGCCTCATCTCCATGATCACACCATTCTGATCCTGAAATTCCCCCCTGAATGGCTAGCTCTCAGTTTTCAAACATGGTACCCCATTGTCGCTCTCTCTCTTCTCACAAATATAGGCATGCAGAACATGTTGCAACACACGGCACAATACGTTGTTGCACAGCCCAGTTTCTGTCTTGTACTCAGTCATGATACAACTGTGCTGGCATTTACATGACCATGATCAAAGACCCAACCTATTGCATGTGACTGGCCCAATTGCAAGAGGCAAACAGCAACTAATATCGTGCATATATGGTAAAATGCCTTCATTTAGCATCATTTTCCAGGTGTACACCCATATCAAACTGTTTTTCTCTTCCAGAGTAATAACTCAGAACATCCCCAGAACACTGCAGGACTGACTATACCCCAGACTAGAGAGAATGAATAGAGAGATCAGCTAACTTGGTGTGGAGATTTTTGTGCCCCAAAGGTAAAATTTGTGTATAATGATGCCAAATATTGCCAGTTGAGCCCCTTTATGTATCTTGCCTTTATTCGTAAATGGCTTCTAACCTGTGCCACTCTCATTTTTTGAAGAGAATGGAGAAGCCAAAGAGATCCCACAGCTGAACCGGCCTTATGAACAGATTAATACAACATGTCTTTTCTGTCCTGAATGAATCAACTCATGTAAGTGAGCTGAGGAGTGGCAAAGGGAGCTGCAGACACGAATTTATTTCAGTACCCTCTGTTGTGTTAATGTGAAACAGAGATTACTGGCAGCATCTGAACAACATTCCCTGAGAAATGGGTGGTCAAAATACACATACAAAGATCTACCTTCTATAGTTTATTTTCTTGAAACTGCAATAGCATTAAAAGCACTCTACAATGTAAAAGTATATCCCATTATGTCTTTCAGCTGCATTACTTGTGGATCACATTCAGAAATGTCTAATAATGGCAAGCAGTGGATTTTTCAGCACTTGTGCGTTTTGCTCAACAGTTTGGGCAGCACTTGAAAAGTTGCATCTGTTGAAAATAAACTTCGGCATCACAGTCACTTTCACACCCACTTTGTTCTTTCCCCAGCTAGGGATGCCTGAGAATATTGTCTCGACTTCCTTCAGTAACTATCCGTGAGATTCCTACCAGGGGCCAACTTTCCATGACTCTCAATAGCAAAACTCTCCAACAGGCTCATTAGTCATCAGGCAATGAAATAATTCTTGGCATAAAATAATGGTCTTCCAACAGAGGGCTTTAAAAAACAAACAAACAAAAAATAAACCAAAACCAAACAAAACCTACTATGCTTCCATTTTGGACTCCATAGCAAAATTACATGTGATAATTACACCATTACCTGAAATACAGGTAAAACCAACCACAGCAAACATCATGGGTCATGACCCAAAGACCCCTTCCCTCTAGACCCATCCAAGAAGTCCAACACACACATTTTCACATCGTCTATTTACACTTACCTACCTGGAAAGATGATCCAAGATTTGGGTACTGAACAGGAATATACAGAGCCAGAATAAAGGCAGACTAACAGATGAAGAAGATCTGAAATCTTGCTCACTCTCTGCTTTGGGAAATGCAGAAATGCTTTAATCTGTGTCTGACAAAAGTGCTACTTGTCCTGACAGTCTTCCCCCAGCCTATACCGCCTATCAAGAAATTCTATTTCTTTTAGAGCAGGTAAACAGAAAATGTCCAGACAGCATTAAAAAGGGAAAACAAAAATCTAAGGGATGAGCCTGCCTGACTGGGTACATGGCAGACTAGCAACCCACACCTCTGAAAAGAAAGTGCCCTGCTTTCCAGGCTATGCCCTATTCCAAAGGCAAGCACTAAAAAATTCTTCACTTGAAGCCAAGACAACGTGCAAACAAGCATGCTAAAGATCAGTAGACTGGCCTAGTGATCTGGATATTCAAGCGTCCACAAAGATAGGTTAGAGTTTCTTCTTAAACTTACTGGAACATGCATGCTTTACATTAAACCCTCAGTAGAAAAAAACCCAATCCATTTTTATAAATTAAATTGGAATTTTCTACCATTTTTTTTCTACCATGCTTTCTTAGAAAAAGAAAAAAAAAACCAAAAAACCGCACACAGACTGTTTTACGAAGTTTCTGAAATTAAAGGACACTCAATTCATAAACCAGGATAAATATTACTTTTCACTTACATTCTCAGCGTTCACATTAGTTTACTACAAGAGAAGATGAGGAGTTTAAAATTATTTTGAGCAAGAAAAAAATAAATTAATTCTACTTTTTGTCCTAATAGTGGATTAAAAAGAAAACCAAAACATAAAGTTACCACAAATTTATCTTTTTTTAAAAAAAGACAGTGAATGAAGACTAAAAATTTATTCTCAGCTTTTATAGGCTGAGTCGATACACGACCTTTATGTTAAGTGTGAACTGAAGAGCACATGGTTTAATGTAGGATCCTGTAATAGTCATATGGCAGAAGCCCATATAAACACAACAAGTGCCTTTTGTATAAACAATTTGGTAAATGACAGTATGAGTTAGGAATATCAAATCATGCAATCTCTTTGGTGCCCAGGCCATTCTGCATTTCCTTCCTGAACGGCTGAGCTGGTGCCATCCTGCTCAAGTTGAGAAGGACTGGTTGTTGGGGATGCAGCTCTCCAAGGCCATCCCCAGCATGTCCCACTCCCCACAAAGGCCGATCCCACTGGGGGCAGCTGCTGGCCAGGCAAACAGCTTTGCCTTTTCCTGCTCCCAGAGGCTCGAGAGGAATTCCCATCTGTGGTGTGCCCTGTGTCTCTGCCCCGCACTCCCCAGAGAGGTCATGCCCATTTGGGGATGTGCTCTTCTTTCCACTAGAGCACAAACCTATGGTTACCAACAATCTTACCAGCACTCTTCTCTGGGAAAACCAGGAAGAATTCAAGCTGGCCCAGATATAATCTACGTAGGACAATGGCAACATTCTCTAAAACTTTCTCAGATTTATTACACTTTGAAGAGCAATCTTTGTAGCCTAATCAAATCATATAGGTCTCCTCTATTTATGAGGCCTTTGTTGATTGCTCATGTATTCCTGCACTTTTCACTCAAAGATAGACCCATTGTTTTCTATATTTGGCCAGAAAAAAAAATGACACATCAGATAAAAATTTCTAGTATCAGCTGGGCCCTGGACTCTAAGATATAGAAGTTTTTTTTCAAGTTTGTAGGCAAACAATGCTACATGAGCCCTTCACAACCCTTCACACACATACTGCTACTGCTGCAAGCTGGGAATGGCAAATATTCCATTTCACCAAGTTACAGGCACCAGTGCAAGCGACTCAAAGGGGCACAGCAAGTCTGTGATACACATGAAGATTTAACCTAATTTGTCTTAACTCTCAGAGCCCTATTTTTAATTTGTGGATCATTCTTCTTCCTTAAAGAATAGTTATCAAGGGATGAGATTAGAATAGACCAAACCTAAGCCTTCAGGCCAAATTCCTTTGTCTTCTGGATTTCATCCAGACACACAGAATATTAAAATAAATTTTTTTCCCACAATTTTAAAGTATCTTTTATGACTGGTAGGCTATGGGGAGTTACCCTCAGTTGCTATACCGCACCATATATAATTGTTTTAAGATGTCTTTATCACTAATTTGATGTACTAATAGGAGCTTCATCAGGCCACTCTATTAAAAACAGACATGTATGTATTTTCTAAAGCATTTTGTTTCACAGGCACTGTAGGCGTTCCTGTATCATGGCCTTAAAATTTCTGGAAGTATTATAAATGAACATTACCCAGTTTTACAGACATGCCAATAATTCTGATTAACATGCCTCTCTCATTTGTTTCACACCTCCAGTGCAAAATTCTCCTTTTTGCTTTTAAAACAAGAAATTACTTAGAAATCAAACTGCTTCCATAAAATATGTAGGATCTGAACAAGACAAATGAAAGTAACACGTATTATCTCAGATATCAAAACTACTGATCACAAAAAACACTTTTTTAAAACTGATAACTATGATTAAACTTTCTTTTGATACAAACAAAAAAAAAGTGACAGTTTTGTATCCAGTGCCAAGTCTCACCTCACATTCTCACTGGAATTTGTGAAACCTTTCAGCTACAGATTACAAAACTTCAATCTTCTTTCCACTCCCTTAGGCACAATCCATAATATGCATCTGATCCTCACTCTAGGAACACAGAACCCCGTGTCAAACTATAACTACACCAGGAGAAACTACCTATAGAAGAAATTGCAACTATTAAATCTCTAATACACAATTTGTGCAAGAAAGCCATGAGGCTCATTTCAGGGAGAACAAAAATATTCTACCTAAACTGTAGTGCATTAAAAGCTCTTCCTAAGATGAAAGCTAAATTCATCCCTTCATCTAAGAAAAAAAAAAAAAAGGTAGCTCTACAGTTCTATAAACTGTTTAGTCCTGGAATGCAGAACACAAGTTAAACAATGCAGTTCCTAGCCAGGAGTAAATATAAAGTAGGGTTTCCAGAATAAATGCGTACATCTTATTGGCTCTGCCTTTACATTTTTAAAACAGCACATGTTTATATTCTGACCTTTGTACATTTTCCAAATGAAAACAAAACAAAAACATCTAACATCTATCTAAACTTTTCAGCAATAACCAGGCTCCTGTTACTTTCTGAGTGTCAGCCACAGTCGGGTAACTGCTCCAAGCGTCACAGCAATTACGTTTCTATTCTTGTTATTTAAGAAGAAAGAGTGCTGTTCCACAGAACCTGGTCTGTCAATTTTAAATTGGTTTCAGCACAAGCCATGCAAACACTGGAAACAGGCAAGGGCAATTTCATTTTGCAAGTGAAACACAAACTCCTTAACAAAAGAAAAACCCGAACTTTCTCTACAATTTTCAATTGTATTTAACAACAAGAAAAGCCTCAAAGGAAAGAAGTTTCTAGTAATTTGTGAAAAACAGAAGCTGATACCAAACTAGTGCCTACCATGAAGGACAGGTCACATAGATTCAGTCTTGGCCTGCCAGCTGATCAGTACTAGACAGTCTCAACATCAGTATGAGATGGCTCTGAACCAGACACTCAGGTGCTTCCTCCACCTGAACACTGCAGTGCATCTTTAGAATCCACTTCTTCCTGAACCAGACAGTGTTGCAAGGGTACAGTACACACTCCATGCCATATACCCACTGCCCCTTTCAAGCCATCAAGCTGAATTGGTTTGTTTTCATCCCGACTGAACTGAACCCATATCAATCAACCAGAGTGCTAGAAAAAATTCACACTATGATTTAAAGAAACAAGGAAGGCATGTGCCAGTTTGTATGTTCACAGCTGCACAGTCAGTTTTGTTAGATTTTCACAAGCAACTGTGTAATAACTGCAGCAAATTAAACATCAAAACTGAAGGGAAAAAAAGAAATTCACTGAAAAGGACATTGTAATAGATGGCAAAGGTAAGACATCTGGCAAAGGTAAGACATCAGATTGCAACGTACTGACCACAAGCAAAAATGATAACTGCTTTCTCAGAAGCTAAACACATCTTAGCAAGCACAGAAAACTCTAGGCTCATAAAAAGAACAAAAATCATTTTGCTTAAAGGTTGAATTTCCCCATGGCAGTGGAATGATGCCCTGCTTGTGCCCATGCCAGCGGGGGCCTCTAGCAGTGCCTGCCAGGACAGATCCCTCCTGAGGGGTGGGACCACAGGCCAGCTCCCAGAAAAGGGACCTTGGGTCTCTCACCTCCAAGCTAGAAGAGTACATAAATCACCTGCTTTATTAGGAAGAAGCACTAATATTCTCCTTAACCTGTAGGATTTAAGGACATCTTTCTGAAGATCATTTACATGTTTAGTTTTGATGCTGTCAAGGATCCAGACGCTATAGTGGCAGAATTCTTCCAGAGTTAGATACAAACCCATTTTTTCTAACAGGAAAAAGCCTATTTCAGTAAGCCCCAATGAGATACAGGCTGACACCAAGAGGACTGAAATAACCTGGATCCAAGAGTACTTGTCTCCTGTTCTGAATGGCCTATACATGCACCTGACATCAGCTCAGTCCCAGACAGTCTTATGTTATCTGGTGTTAAAGCGAGTGTCAGGCTAGAATTGTAAATATCAAACTGACTCATTCTGATTGAGAAGGGTGATCACACACATTTCTGTGATTTATCTCCCATTACTGTAAAACAGACCTGCAAAAATACTTTATCTCAAAACAAGGGAAATGGGTCTTAGCCCATGACTGAGCTTCTGGATAAAGAGTAGGCCAAGAAACAACTTTCTTAATTTCACATACTGTAAAAAAAAAAAAAAAAAAGGGAAAAGGAGGAAAACAAAACACTTGATACCCTCTTAACATCAACAAAACGTGAAAAACAGGAATTGTTCTTACTGTCTTTTACTATCTCCCATTACCATTTCTTTTTTTTTTTGTTGTTTGTCGGTTATTTGGTTTTTTCTTCATTCCAGTGCATGAGAAAGATCTTTCAGCCAAAAAAAAAAGTTGAGATGGAAGAAGTAGGTTGCAACTCATCGCTGTACTTCTGTGCTTCATATAACCCTCCCAGGAAAACTCTTTGGTGGAAAAGGATCAATGACATCCAATTTTGGCAAGTAGCAAAGAAACTCAGAGAACTCAAAGAAACTTGCTACTTGGCAGTAGCAAGAAACTCAGGTTGTTTCAGCAGTATTTACAGAAGTTCTTGTTGAGAAATTCCTTGCACTCTCAAGAACAAAGTCAGAGAAGAGGACAAACACCTACATATTTGCACGGAAAGCGTAACTTTGTCTCACAATCTCGAATGGTTCTTCAATTAGATTTCCCAAGATCCCAAGACTTCTCATTCTCCCTATATCTCCCAAACTCTACATCTGTGCTTAATGAAATAATTTGAAAGATGGACTTGAAGAAAGTAGGATATTGTTACTCTTCTTTTTGCAAATTTTCTGAGGCCATAAACCAAAATAATTACAGATGAGCCATGTTCATAAGACAATATATTCCAGATAGACAGCAAACTAGGGTGCACTTGAATCAGTGACCCCATTTTATTCCTGATACTAAGAAGGCAAAGCCAGAAAAACAAACTACTTCTTTTTGCAAGGTGGATAATGGAAATGAATCTAAATCTACTCCCACCTCAACTGCTAGCAGCAGCTACATTCCAATAGAAGGGGAAAACTGACAGCTTAGCAAGGGAGACATGCAGAAAAATACTGCAGATAAATTTTTTAACAAGAATTGAAGTTAGTAGTATCTAAGAGCATATAACCGTCTATCTTCTTTTAAGCCAATTTTTTATATGTGCATTAGGCATTAAACAGTATTTCCTGCAGGCTGAAGCAACAAGAAGGAAGGCAGGCTGTTAACTTTGTATTTAAATTACCTCACAGATGCTTAAATATCGTAGTGATGAAGGCTAGATCAAAGTTTCTCATGTTTAGACTACGCATTAAAAACCAGTAGAGAGAGATAAATTATCAGCTAAAAGATGGCTTTTAGAGAAAGATGCTTGAATATTACACAAAGGTATTGAACAAAATGGCTGGAAAGAAAAAGCACCATACATACAAAACTAGAAAATAAAACCCCTCAAAATGGAATGAAAGATAAAATAATGACTGGGTTTAGTACTAAAGAGACTCATGATGAAACAGATCAATAAAGGTACTGGGTCCTAACTTCTCAATTTCAGTATAAATTAGGCAAAACTGAACCTCTCCCTCTAATGTTTAATATCATCAATTATTAAGAATACACAATTTTCAAAACTCATACATGATGAAAAAATGGGTTTATTACAATAGTAGAAAACATTATGTTTGAAGCCTGAACAAAACTTTAATATATGTCTATAGCACATATTGTAATTTTTTCTGACTGCAAGTGTGATGAGTATCACAAGCATTGTCTCAGAAGAGAACAAGAAATCTCAGGACAATTCTAGCCCTTTATTAGACAAAGTTTCCATCATATTAACCACTGTTAATACAGGAGGAATACTTAAACATATTTACCAGCTTTTAGACAACCATTTCCAAGATGTTAAATAGCAAAATTCATCGATCAATACGTATTTCAACGACTTGTGGTATTAGCCTGCAATTTTTAGCAAAGCCAATTACTGGCCCAAATATGGAGTATTCAGTATCAATGAAAAGTGTGACAGCTTCAGAGAGAGGATCTAAAAGGGAACAATTTCAGTGGTAAAAATAATAGGAAAGAAATTAGAAGGACCAGATCAGTGCAGTAACAATATATATTCACATGCAAGGTCATCCAAAATAGGCCATAGTAAAGCTGTCATGGACAGCTTGAGTTCAAGTTAACCCATATCCAGCAACACTTAAAAATGCCTTATAACTGATGGCAATGAATCTTGGTTTTCAAGCTAGCATTACAAACTATCATTAAAATCAGAATAGGAAAACACACCAAGCCTTTCAGGCTGTGTTCTTGGGCAGGCAACTCGGCATGCTTACGCTTGGTTCCACCTCGTATTCATCCCAACACTCGGAATTCAGTACATCTTTTATTTATAGTCTACACTGAGGCTTTGCAAGGAATGTTTTCTTTCCAGTCTTGGGCAAGGGTTTCTTTTCTTCCTGTCTGGTATGCTTTACAATGGACATACCTGCTAAAAAGTTATAATATGAAAACACTACTACTATTTATAAAAACATGTTTGACATCTGCATCACAGGGATATCAGTCAAGGGATTGATACTGTTATAAAAATCTTTATACAAGCAGGATGGTATCTGGAACGACTGAGCAGGAAAGATCATGTTACTTCTCCTCTCAGAATCTATTTTATACAGCAATTTTCTAGACCCTCCATTAAGGAAGCCTTCATAATATTTACTAATTGTCTCTCTGAGCCCAGCTTTACAAAAACCACTTCAGTCATATAACTGGAACAGTATGTGTAAGAAAGCTATTCTCATTATCAGCCTTTACCTGCTCAAGCTCTCAGTTTCAAATTCTTGCTCTGATGATTTTTTTCTCAATCTCATTAAGCAGAGTAATTTAAGAGTCAAACACACAAGTGAAAAACACTTTCTGTTGTTACAGCATGCTTTTTACTACTCAACCTTCCGTTATCCAGAGTGTTATAGCACAATAAAGCAAAGCTGACTAAGTTAAGATTTGGATTATTTTTTTGTTCTATTCTTTATAATTTTTAATTATTTTTATAATTTTATCTGTGGACCACAAATTACTTTGCTAAGCAGCAATGCTAAAAGGATGGCAAACGGCCACATAGCTATTGTGCAGTTCATTCTGAGGATACCTTGTACCTACAACCTGCATTTTACTCCTATGCACTTCAGGCACCCTTGCCGGTCTCCATCCCCCTTCATTTCACGCCTTCCACGTTTTTGTATGTATCTGAAATGCTGAATGAGGCGCTGGACACATGATTAACATCATCTTTTTGATGTAACCCCAAAACTGTATGTCTTCTGGGTTACTTGCTGCATTGATTTAAATCTGGATTCACGTATTACACTGCCTAGAAACTGCAAATAGAAATTCTGTGTGAGTACTTCTGCTATTTTTATCACCAAGTGCACAAAAACTTGAAACAGAGCTCCTTAAATTTTTAAATGAAAAACCAAATTGACAAACATGATGCTTTTCTACAAGGAAAATATAATAAGACCAGTCAATTAAAAAAGTAAAAAAAGAAGAGAACACAAAGCTCACTCAATGCCAAATTTCACCCTCTTCAACTAAGTCTTGTTTAATACTATGATTGAAAACTGATCTACAGACCAAAAAACGTATTCAGTAAAGAAAAAAAATCAAATAAAACCCCAAGTTTGTAATTACTTGTCATGATCAAAACATCCTGTTCAGTTTCATGCAGTAAATGGGTTATCATTCCTCCACAGCACACGAAAAGGTTAGCCTAAAAGGGTTCCCTGAAAGGATAAGAAAATGAAAAAATTGTATTTCCCTTAGAATTCTCATAAGGCTACTTTCAAACAATACCATAATTGACGGATGTTTATAGTAATATCTACTTATAGACAAGCTTATTTCTTTTACAGGTTTATCTAGCATGTAGTAGTTCATGTACACATGGACTTCATCTTTTAGGCACCCACATCCATAAAACAACTTACAATATCAAACAGACTATGTGATAAATGTATCATCCCTAGTAAAATCTCCTCTTCTAATTTATGTATGTCAAGACCTATTCCGGCAGCAGAGAACACTGAGACATTTTTAATGGCTCTTTCTCAAACTCTTCTCCCTCTTTCATTCACTTTTTAAAAATCTCTCACCTTCTGAAAGCACAGAACTTCTGTATAATTACACTCACTCGAATCTCAGAATAGGAGCTCAAACCTGGGGTGGGAAGAGTTTTGCTGCAGCACGACTTTAAGGTATTTCCATCAAAATGAGAGTTGGTGAAATAACCACTGTGACTTGTATTAAGCATTAAAAGAAGGAACATTTCACCATGTTTGTTACCTACTGCTCAATATTTCATTTCTCCATCAGCACCCTCTTAGCTGTCCCCACATGCCTATTGACTTTCTTGATGATGACCGCTACTATTATTTTAAAACAGAAAATGTCTGAAAACAATCTGGATTCTCCATTAAAAACTTGAGTTGAAATTTTCATTAAAATATGAGTGTTATGAAGCTCCAGATATGGTAATATGAGAGATGACCATGTCAAAATACTTAAAAGATCTCTCAACATCAGATGACCAAGTTCACATCCATTGATGTGAACTCAATGCATTGAGTACTGATTTTAGTTAAATTCACATTTATGCTCATCTGAAACATATTTATAAGCCAAATAGAATTTCAATAGAAAATTCAGGACATAAATTTGGGAGACCAGGACTGTATCTCAGTAGAAAAATAAGGGCAGAGAATTTAATTTGTTCCCTCTCCCTCACATGTGCTGTCTGTTCTTGTATCTTTCTCCCCTTGCTTCAGTTCTGTGTCTTCTCCTTCCTTTTGTTTTTACCTTTGTATTTCCCTCACCACACACTGACTCCTTTTCTACCCCTATGTCCTGCTTTCCACCTTGCCTTCTTGTTTCTTTCATCACTGTCCCAACAAACGAAATTTCCCAATCTAGAGGTCATCTTTGGTATCTGAAAACCAGAATCACAGGAGCAGCCTCTACCTTGATTAATCTGTACTTGTGACCTAAATGTGTGATTTCCAAACCATATGTTCCAGATTTACAGGAGCAGCTAAGGCCAATAAGTCTGCAGAGATTTGACTGTTTAGGTAGATTTCACACAGACTGAGGGAACTGGACAGAACTAGAGAACATAATGCAATACTTTTGCATAACAGACTTGGGATAAACCATGGGATATACATGTATTAAACCAAGCTTAACTTCCTGACAGATGCACGAAGCACCTCTGTGCAGGTTACAAACACCAGGTCATTATGCTGTAGGAGTACATTCTAAAAACACACATTCTCCTAGCATCCAGAGATGAAACTTTATTCTGTTCACAAAGCAGGTAAATAAATTGTTTTTTCCATTCACCTAAATGCATAAACAGGAGTAAACACAGCGAACAAAAAATACAAGGTTTCTTTGGGAAACTGAAATGAAGTCAGCAAGTGAAACAATACTCCTAGAGAGTTCCTGAGGAATCAAGTTTTCCTTTGAAACAGACATGATATAAGCAAGAAACTGAGTGTTGCTGTGCAAATGTTAGTACTGACACTGCTTATAGGTTATAACTCATAATGCAATCACTACAAACCCATGCCAGTGAAATTTTATGTTTTCCTATATGTACTGAATTAATGCTGTTCTCTTTTTCCAAGCTGAACAGTCAGCCAAAATCACCTCTACATTTCCTTAGAGAAAAAGAAGCTTAAGACAAATTCAAGTATTTTTCGTATAGTTCTACTACTTTTCTGTCTTTGGACATAAGGTCTTTGGAATTTTCTCCTGCTTCTCTTCAATACACAAACTTTAACAAAATATTAGCCAGCAGAGACTCCTCCACTCATGCATGCTTAATTTTGAGCAGAGATGCATAAATATTTTTGAGTGGAGGCTGCTATAATTTCAACTAAATTATATATACTCTACTTATATATACTAAATTTACTTTAAAAAAAATTTGTTATGTCAAAAGTATTCCTTTCATCTACAATCACAAGTAAATGCATGTCTGAGAGGGAACCATACTCCTTACTACAAAGGTTACTAAATGGTACATATTACAATTTCACATTTATAGTTACTTATAATTCTGTCAAACTAAGTTTTTTGATGGCAAATCTCTCAACTTGACTAAAACACCTGTGTCAGATTAAGAAATTAGAAAAAAAACCCAAACAAACCACAAACAACTGTCTACTTGCTCGGGTTTACAATTAAAATAACTGTTAGCAGAAAGAAAATATTTTTGTTTGCTCCTGTCAAAAATACTGGAAACCATTACTTCAAAAATCTGCATTATTCTGAAGATTCACAGCAAGCATAGAAAGCTTTGTGGTTTTGTGACCATGTACACTAGCAGAAAAGAGCAGCCTGTAGTCAACCTCTTACCAAGGCCTGCGGGACCAGCAAGGCACCCTATCATGAAGTTGGAATTCTTTTCCTTCCCAGAATCCATCTTCTTCCTGAACACCCACCCTGAACAGTTATTTACACATATTATTTACTCTTCACACACATTATTCTCTGAATGACAGCAGACATCGTCTAGAAACTTGCAAGGAGATATGGCTCAAAGCCTTGTCAGGGAGTGCTCAAACAGTGCCATGCTCATAAATAGTCTGTGGCTGGAAACTTGTCTCTTCTAAATTGCATCCACAGTAAGGCTGCTCCAGCCTGGGTCCAATCGGGTTTGTCCTTATAATCATACAAATAATGTTTTATTTCTTCCTGTATTTCAAGAGTTACTGTAGAAATTATTAAAACTTAATTTCTAAGGTTGGCTAAGTACATATCTGATGGTAGTCCTTTCAGCCAATACCCATCATAGCCCAGATTTTAGTATGAATATACACATTTATATGAAATTCACATGCTTTTCTATACGGCTCCTGATTTAAAGCTATCCCACTATGAACTATATGTATTTTGATATTGCTTCCTTTCTCTAATTGACCCCTTCCACTGCTCTAATCTACCTCATAGCTACGCATGATAGATCTACAGGAAAGTTACAAACTCTTCTCAAACACTTCTAATCAGTGCTTTCTGGTTTTCTTTAATCTCAGGAAGAAAATGATAAAAAAGCTGAACAGAACTGATGAAGTACCATTTAACATCACAAAGCTGGCACAAATGTAGTTGTGTGCAAAGTTTTTTCTAATGGTCTCGTTTCTACAATTTACCTATTACTTCAAAATTTCTATGAACAGTACATCTGTAAAGCACTTCAGACTGAATAAATTAACTAAAATAAAGACGTCTTTAAAATTGGTATTGTGATATAGAATATGTATGTTTTGCCCAGACAGTGATCTCATATTATTTAGGCACAATCAGTGGGTTAAGCTGAGATACACACTTGCATTTTCTAGCTCAAGTTTTCAAAGAAGGAACTCCAAGCAACCAACACACCAACAGAAGCACACAGGGGAGGAGAGGGACAGCTGTAGTATTTTCCTGCTAAAATGCACCACTATCTGAGAAAGACACCAAAACAAACTGAAGTAAAACAAAACAAAAGAAAAATAAACAGAGGCTATATAGTGCCAAATGATACACACAGCACTGCAACTCTTGAGTTGAAAGAACAGTAATGTTACCTCTAAAAACTCCTCTCCTAATTCATATTAAGGCTAGATGAAATATGAATTTTTAGCTACGGTAAATATTTTAAAACAGCTGTTACAAATTACATGGGTTATTACCCACCAAAATAAATTGCAAATCACCATGTAAGTGGTAACACCAAAAGAAAAGTATAGTCACGGTAAAAAGAACAAACAATTCACTGAACATTCTCAAATTTTGCAGACACATTATAATAAATCTTAATATGTGCTTCAGACCTGTTAAAAGTTAGACAAATTTTCTAACATGGGGCTCATTTTTATGTATATGTCCTATTCAAATTAGTAATTATTATTAGCATTAGTAGGAATTAGTTGTTGTAACTGATTAACGTCAACACTCCCATGCAGGACAATTAAATATGTTTTTTAAAACAAACAAACAAATCAAGTAGAAGACCTAAAAAACATTCCCAAATTAAACTGTGTGTTCTGAAGGGGATAATCTAAATACTCTGAACATAAAGAATGTAATTTCTGAGGTCACCTTAACTCCAGGTGCCAATCCAAAACTGTGACACCAATAGAACAAAGTTCTCCCTCCAGACAAGGTAACTGCTTTTACCTTTATGAGCTTTCTGCATCTGAGGTAATGGACACAGCAGAGACCTGAATAGAGTTTAATTAAAGATTCACATATAACTCTTAATCCCGAGTACAGGGTTTTTTTCTTTTTAACACAGCTTATGCCTCATCTCATCATTTCTGAAACAGGATAATGCTCATGTACCTTCCAAAATACATTTCAAGGACAAAATTAATACTGACAAAGAGTTCAGCTGCAGTGCTTGTAGGTATTTAGAAATATTTCGTGGGGAAAAAATAGGTTTGGAGCATTTACAGTGAGAGCTCAACAATGCTCTGTTTGAATTAATTAAGGAACCTTGTCACTTTGACATTTCAAGAGTACTGCTTTACCAAAGAAAAGATACCACCACCAGGTCTGACCTCTTTCACAGGGGTTTTCATTTTACATTTGCTCATCAACTTAAGATGAGCAAAGAATGCAAACAGGATAAATTTGCTATACAGAAGCAGTTTAATCATTCATAAAGGCAAAAGAAAAAGTTAAATTTAAAAAATTTGCCCCAAACTTGAGTTCTTAAGAATTGCTACTCTAGAAACAGAAAGCAAAGGCATGAAAGAAATATGCTTTTAAATTGATATTTAAACCCACTAAACAAATATTTGACTACAAGCCTTTATGCCTCCAGTTATTAACAAAAGGCTGAGTGGATGCATTATGTTACCTCAGAAGAATATATTCAGGGCAGACATAAAATTTGAATTCAAAATACACACTCCTGCACAACACACACATACACAAGCACACTATTAGTAATCATTTACTATGAGTTGTTTCTTACTAGCCTTCACACGGCTTCACAAATATTTTCGTTTTTTGTTTCTTTTGATTAATAATTATTTGAACTGTCAGAAATTACAAATCACAATACAATTAAATGCTCAAAATAGATTAAGCTTTAAAATGTGGTATTTTAAAGGGTTTTTGTCAAACAACAAATCAATTAGTCAAACTAAGAGAGCATGTCCCTTAATGAGAATATTGACAATAATGGCTTTCCATCTTCACAATCTCAACAAAAAGATTGTCAAAAGAATCTTGATTACAGATATTCATTAGAAAAGCTTAGAAAGCTTATTAAAGCACCCTGTAAAGTTACTGAGCACCCTGTAAAGTTAGAGGTATATAACACATGCATACTAATAAATAAAACTACATTTCTGCACTTCCCTCCATACAACATTCCAGTTCTCCATTTACCAATGAGATTGTTTGGTGTTATAATAATTAATGCTTGAAGAAACACATCTAGTGTTAGTGAACTAAGATAATAATTTTTTTCTTCCATACTATAACCATTTCAATTTCCAAAGACATCAAATTTTGAAATTTCTACTAATGTCACATAATCAGCATTAGAGTTTAAAATTGCCACATAAATCTGCAGAATCTGATTGACAGATTCAATTTCTCATTAAATACACGTGGGTATAGCTGCAATGAACATATGAAAAGAATGGCGACTGTCTTATGGGGTAACATGAAGCATTTTGAAAACTTACCCAGTTCTTAAACGCCCACTTGTTTATCTACATTTCCTGATAAAACGCACATAACACATCATTTTAGAAACTGCACTGATATTCGACAAGCAAACAACTGCCTTCTGTCCTCTGCTAAGTAAATCTACCTCCAGCACGACTCAGAGGAATGACTGCTTTGATCATCTGATAAGATATGCTTCAACTTCAAGCTATCCTCAAAAGAACCTAAGATAAAGATGCTTGGACGCTTTCCTCTTCTCCATCCAACCGTATCGACTGACCCTTCAGTCAGCCTGCTCATGACACAAAGGCAAAGCATTACGCACCCTTCAGAGAGAGCTCCTACCCGTCCCATAACCCACACCAGCAGATGGATTGACACAGTCTCTAACTAAAGCCTGACAGCCACACAAAGATAAGGTGTCATTAGCTGCGTGCAGATCAGTGTTACCTTCAAACACAAAGATACTGCATATGTTCTTTGCTGTCACAGCAACACTTGTTCCATAGGCCTTTCTAAATGCAGAAAATTTCACCCTGGCTTTCAGGAAGAAATTATGCTTTAAACTGTGCTCTACTTTTTAAAACACATATAAATACATCTACGTAAAATGCTTAATCAAGTGCGTGAATAAAGTAATATGCCATGAGAGGCGGTTTCTGAGGTAGACATACCTCTGCACTAATTACAGAATGCAGATTTGCTCTCTTCTGTTCTTATAAAAAGGAAACATATAGATCTTTGCTAGACTATTACAGGCTCATACGCTACAAGCGATGCGGCTGGTGCTACCTGTATTCCAAACACCCAGCATCGCCGAACAACAGGGGAAAGCCCGGGAGGTTAAAGTTTGCCGCGGGATACGGGAAACCTCCCGCGGGCTCCGCTGCTCGGCGTCAGCGCAGGCGGTCCCTGCCCGCGGTGCCGCCGCTGCCCGTGTCCGCACCGAGCCCAGCGAGCTCTCGCCGCCCCTGCGACCCCCAGGGCTCCCCACACGGCAGCGGCCCGGGCCGAGACCCCATCCCCCCGGCCGCGCACCTGAGCCCGGGCGGCTGCGGGAGCCCCCCGCGCCCCCACCCCCGGGGCCGGCGAGGCGGGGGAGCCTTACCCGGGAACTGCTGCGGCGGCGGCGGCGGCGGCGGCTGCTCGTCCTCGCCGCTCTCGGAGTCGGTCTGCATGGGCTCCTCGGCGAAGTTGACCCCGCGGGCGTCGGGGGGGGCCCGGCGCGGCGGCTGGGTGCCCCTGTCATGGCCGGTGCCAGCTTTGCGGCCGCTCGGCTCCTTCTCCGCCGCCGCCTTGGCCGTCGTCGCCTCCTCCTTGAGGCGCCCGAAGTACTGGAGGGCGAACTCCAGCAGGTCCCCGGGCTGGCTCCGCAGCACCTCTACCGTGAAGCCCTGCAGCAGCTCCGTCAGTCCCGCCGGGATGGAGATGCTCATGCCGGGGCCGGCCGGGGGGGCGCAGC
>VZRF01011324.1:17766-73864 GCA_013396875.1 Vireo altiloquus | reverse complement strand
GCTGGGCAGGGCAGGGCAGGGCAGGGCAGGGCAGGGCAGGGCAGGGCAGGGCAGGGCATGGCATCTCTGCCCCCGCACGGGCTACCCTGCCGGGACACGGCCTCGCCGGGCACCGCGGCCCCCTCCAGCCCGGGGCTCCCGAGGAACCGAGCCTTGAGCGCCTTCTCCCTGCGAGGGCATCCAGGCATCTTTGCTGGTGGCCAGCGGGGATTCCTGATGAGCGGACATGTCCCCGCTCAGGGAAGGACCGCATTGCATGTAGCATTTCATAGCTGATTACTGCTGTGCTTTTTCGCGGCCGTGCACCACCTTAAAGCTGTTCTCCACATCATTCATACGCATAGATGTGCTCTCCATTTATATTCATCTATATTGTTTAGGATGGGAGGAGTGATGTGGTGCTAGAAAGAACATCCTGTTTGTCAGCTGGTTGTTTAAGGTCCGCGAAAAATTTAGCTGGAGAAAGAAACAATTGTCAAAAAATGGGGGAAGAAGTCCAATTTAAACACTGCTGAGTGCCAGCGCTCAGCATAGATACTCTTCCAAGCCATGCTGCAGAGACTGCTTAGTACAGTGGTAAGTGGGTGCTGCTTGTCATCACCACGAAGCTTAAATGTTTTAAGTAGAGTAAGTAGCAATTACGGGTGCCATATTTTTCAGTGCTTCACTTAACACTCCTTGAAAGTGAGGTCTGTTGACTGCATGAAAACTGCATCCCCCGCTGGTTTGTAATCATCTCTGGATGTTGGCCAGCGTTTTGGGGTTCCAGAAAGATCTATTGGTGTCTTATTTTTATGCTTCAAGCAAATTAACCACTAAAACGTCTAAGGCTGGGGCAACATGGCTGTTTGATAATTGGTTTCATTAAACATTCAGCATTACTTAAATGGCCTTGGAATGAGCTTCATAAGGGCTGAGGGTAAGATAAGCAGTCAAAATCTGAGTTTGTAGTAGTGAGATACTGAAAGACCTGACCTCAAAAAAATAATGTGACAGCAAAATACAGCAGTCTCCATGACACTTTTCACACGGATAAGGATCTCAAAGCCAGTTTGAAATTGAATTAATTTCCAAGTGGAACCCAATTCTCCTTGTGTGTGTATTTTCAAATGGAGCTTGGTTCACAAGTTGGATATTTAAAGTGTTAAAGACCAGATAAATTATTGAAGCGAGTAAACCATGCCTGCATGGATGATATTGCTGCCCTGCAGCAGGCAGGAGACACCTCTGCTAGTGGAGCTGTGGAATACCTTTGAGCAACAACTTTTGGCTTCATTTTACTGTGCAGGAAAAGCCTACAGCTAGCCATTAGTACTTTATTGAAGTTAAATTCACTTTTGTTTAGCACTGTCCCGCTGAGGGAATACTCCAAGGTCTAAGTCATCTGGGGGCAGACCATGAGTTCTCTCTGGACTGCAAAAGATTGGGCTGTCATCAGGCTCTAAGAACTGCTGCGGTGTCCAGGGGGGTCCCAGCTTTGCCAGCACACCCCCGCTTCATGCCATGCCCCAGTTTTGGCATTCCCTGACCACAGCTGCCTGTTGGAAGCACTGCTGGTGCAGCATTGAGCCACATACATTAAAATGGCTTAGAATCAAGTGCAGCAGGAGAGCCGACACCTGTACATCATGGACAGCTGCATAGCTTAGTGATGTCCCTCTCTGGAGGGTGGGTTGGCTAGAAATGCCAGATTGGCTCATTCACAAGTTTAGGAGCTTAAAAATGTTCTCACACCACTGAGGGGGTTGATTGGTTTGTGACTGGGCTGAGAGATACTGAAGCTTTGAGGAAGCCCCAGGAAGGGAAGTGTTAGTCATTAGTGCCTTCAAGGCACTAGGTATTCTGTGAGCATAAAATATTCCATCTAATGGAGTCTTCCAGGATTAGAAGGGTTGTCATCTCCTGAGGTTTTCTCTTAGCCAGACAGGGCAGTCTTTTTTTCTAGGAATTTACTAGCAGCACAGTGTTTTTTGCCATCTAATCAAGGACTCCCCTAGTTTGTCAGAGACTCCCATCCTCCCAGACGTAAAACGAGATCACTTCTCTGAGGACATCCTCAAGAGCCAGCCTTTGATGTTTGTATGCAAGTCTGGGATAATTTGAATAAGAAATTCCTAAGTGGCAGAACTCTAAAGAATGCTTCTTTTTATAAAGAATTTCAAAGCAGCCCAAAATGTTTGTGTCTAGTAAAACTTATCCTGAATTTTCTGTATCTCAAAGAATGGCAGCAAACATTTTAGTTAAAGTTGGTGTCATCTGGTTTCCTTAGATGCTTTCTGTTCTGAAGACCTCGTATTGATATTTAAATTGCTTTTAAATTGCTTTTAAATCCTCATAAGGAGGACAGCTGTCAAAAATATGTGTTATGTCTAGCAGAGTGAACTGTTAGATAGAGTACTGGTTCACACCTCTCCAATGAGTTTTATTAGTTGCTACTTATTTTTGTGTGCCATTCTAGTTCAGCTGTAAATATCTTCTTGAAACAAAAGAGAGTATACAACCTACAGAAATCCTTCTGTATTGAAAAAGGATTGGGCAGAATATTCTCCTCACAGTTCCCAAAGATATTTTATAAAGGCTTTGTTGTCTCCTCTAGTCAGACAGATGCACTTTTTGTAACACACTGCCTACCTGCTTTGCATGTCATTCTTGTCCCTTCACCTGGTTTGC
The DNA here is from genome assembly GCA_013396875.1 of Vireo altiloquus. Lineage (NCBI taxonomy): Eukaryota > Metazoa > Chordata > Aves > Passeriformes > Vireonidae > Vireo > Vireo altiloquus. The sequence goes on along the minus strand of VZRF01011324.1, from coordinate 71,194 downwards.
AGAGGTGAAAAACAGGGAGATAAGAGCTAACAGGAGAGAAATAGCAAGCACTCTGCCTCCCACAGGTCAATTTCCGACAGCATGCTTCAGACAGTGGTTGGGAATACTTTGTCAGAGCTCAGAGAATGAGACTATTTCTGATCAGGTAGAGGTCAATAAACAGAGCACAGAAGGGAAGAGTCAGACTTTCAAACCCTGTCTTTACCAGGGTAAATGCAAATTTAGTAAATTTAGTAAACTTTACCTATCAGAGTTCATCCAACATCCAGGTACAAGCCTATTTTTTTCTGCCAGCTTTCAATGTTTTGCCTGATAAGGAACATCCTTCTCCAGTCCTTCTGAAGACATGGTCTCAAACAACCATCTCTTGATGAGCCCAGGCTAAGCCTGCAATGCCGTAGGTGTTGTACAGAGGGGCAGAAGTGTGCACTTAACATCAGGGGTGTAAGCCCAGGTAAAGCCCTTTCTTCCCTGTGGAAAGTGACTTTAGCAAGCACACTAGTGGAGTACAAGCTTTTAAATCCTGCTCTTTGTTACGTTGTTGCAGGCGGGAGGGATTATTATTACTGCGTCCATGGAGCAGCTGCACAGCTAGCCAAGAAAGAGATCCTGGTCTCATCATCTCTAATAGTCTCTCTCAATTTGGCAACCTAGTAATTCCCAACAGTGGTTCTCCATGGAAAGAGTTTATATTGTACTGGAGAAACACGGGGCAAAGCCTGGTCCTCTACTTGATGCAGCATAGTAGAAAAAGACTCACGTTTGTATTTGGGAGATGTTGCTCCCTGTATTTTATGTGTTTAAGAGATCATTGGTTTGCATTATCTTAAATCTTTTGTCCGGGCTTTCAAAATTTTAAATCCAGATGCATTACATGACTAAAAAGCTGCTGCTCAGAAGACACCTTCAAATCCCTACGTATTTTATATTTACTTAAAAATCTCTTCAGTTATATGGTAATGTTTTTTCTTGCTGTCTCTTGATCAAGAGATAGCTGGTTTGTAATTTTAGAACAACCACAGTTCATAAGAATAATCAGGTACCAATTTCCGATCTTCCAAAATACCTTTAAAATGTTACATATATTGACATTCTTTTTTGTCCTTCTCTGGTCCTTCTGGCTTACTAGGCAAATCTGGCTCACAGAATTTTTTACTAACTGTTTTTAATGGCGATCATTCCACCATGAATTTTCCAGCAATAACAAAACTTGCAGTTGTGCAGATCCATAGTTTCACACTTTTCTGTTCTTGTTAGAATGGTATGTCACCATTATTGTATTACAAAATCCATTACCAAACCCAAATCTATTTATCAGAAAAATGTTCAGTTCTATAAGCAATATAAGAAACTAGTGCCTATAATGCCTTAATCAAGTTTTAACACATTCCTCATGATTCTTCCTTCAACTGAATCTCCTGTTCTCCATCTCATACTCTTTACTTATGCTTTTTTTTCTGTGGATTCAAACCACTTAACTCCTCCCCTACGTACTGTAAATTTAAAATGGCAAGAACCAAGTAGCCATTTACCTACTCAAATAAAATTGTTATTTATGCCAATGAGGGTTTTTCCTGCGCAAACAGAAAGGTCAAGTTCAAAACTTGGATGGAAGGAATCCACCTGAAGAAACAGAATAGCAGCAAAGCAGTATAAATGAAATACCCCCTGCCATTTTCAGTACCAATTCACAATCAGTTTAACTAGATATACAGTTTGAGGAGTTTCCTCCCACAAAATGGCACCTGCTAACTGTGGAACATTTCCTCTGCCTTGTACCACCTTTTTGGCACAGTGAAATTAAATGCCTGACTAGAGCTGAGATGAATCATCATGCTGTCAGAGAGAAGAGAGCAGAAGTCATGGCTCAGGAGGAGGAGTATCAGATTATCCGCAATTCAAATTCAAGTTGGCTTATTTTGGTCCTGAGTCCAAGTCTTCCATCCACCTCATCTACTGAGATAATATGTTCAAAAGAATTGAAGTTAGAATTATGTTCTAACTTCAAGTTCCTTGCTTTTCCACTCACCCTAGTCCTTTTTAACCCCAAACTGTATTTTCCAGGGAGCGTGAGCTTTGGGATTTATTGCAAGCTCTGTTTACAAGTGTTACTCTTCAGTAAATGAACAGCTGTTGATTTCCATTGAAATCTGTTGTTTGTAGTCCTTAATATTCAGAAACTACAGGATACTGCCTCTTAGAAAAGTTCTCCTTTTTATGTGCCTCAATTTGGGCTCTCATAATCACCTGTAATTTCAGAAGAATGTGACTCGAGTTTCTAAAGTCAGTATAATGAGTGCTGAAATTGTCATTAAAAGTAATTCTCATTTTAAAAGCAATGAAATAAAATGACAGTGTAGATGTGTAGACTTCATCTATTTTGGGGATCTTATTTTGTTTGATGCCCTACTCTTTTTATAAAAATGGCATTATACACTGTCAAGACAACCTGTTAAATGGCTAACAGAGACATCTCTCCAAATAGCTGACAACAGAAAATCATCATCAGATGGAAAGGTTCCCCAGGAATTGACAGTAGGCTGCTTCTGTTCAACACCTCCTGCAATCGTATGGGAGCAACTATAAATGTTGCTGATGACACAAAACCCAGTTGAACAGTGATGTCACTGAGCTCAGGGAAGCATGGAGTGATTTGGATGACTTGTCCATTTAAAGAAAATCTTACTCTACAAGCTCCTTATTAAGTCGTTGACTTCAGAAGAAAGAGTGCAAGATGTTTCTACAAAATAGGATTTTATCATGGGAGGCAACACTTCTAAAAGAGCCTGGGGATCAGAATGGAGAAAGAGATTGACTCCAATTTCTGCTATAATTCTGTAGAGAAACGGGCTAATGAGATTCTTGCTTCTTTCAAGATAGAAAATAGGAATGGGAGATCTTCCCTCTGTCAAGTACTCCTGAGACCGGTAAAAGAAAGGTACAGATTTAGTGTTCATATGTTCAAAAGAATATGGAGAAGTAGGAGATGTGCAGAAAAGAGATATAGAAATTATTCATAAACTGAAGGAAATGTCTTGAGGTGAAAAGACTGGGAGAGTTCTTGGCCTTTATTTAAGCACTTTTTACTATGCTCACTAGAAAAGGCTTATATGATCTAAATGATGAAGGATATCAGTCTGTATAGTCTAGTAGCACCTTTATGGAAAGGAATTATATCAGTCTTGTTTATCAGAGATGGTACATTATCTTCTCTTGGAAAGTCAAACTCTTCCTTATCACTAGGGGAACACACAAATATCCCAAAAGATGTAGTAATTCTTAGATCTTTTGATATGTGAAGCACTAGTGAAAAAATCATAATACATATATGCTTTTAAAAACCTACAGTCATTGTCGTGGATGCTTGGGTTTTATTTAAATGAAAAAGAATGATAGAGAATGGATAGTTTTGCTTCATTTTTCTTGAGGGAACTGGGGAATCTGATGATTTTTGAAAAATGAATTTTCTCCCTGCAAATCTTCCTCTATTAGTCCTGAGCTTAGATATCAAATATTCAGATCATCTACTTTGTGGCAAAAACAGGGAGAAAATGAGTAGAAATAGCTGTTGGATGGACAACAACCCTGCAATTCCATGCCTTGCATTTCTCATTAACTGTCAGTGCTCCTAAAAAATAGTCATTATGAGAATTAACTTCAGTTTCTTTGGAGCTAATTTCCAGAAGGAGGAAGTCAGAGCTGTAGAGTCTGTAGTTCTAAGTGATATCTTCTAGGGAAGAGGCAACTTTTTCAGAGAACATTAACTGTTGGCGTTTTGATTTGGGTTATTTTTTACTTTTGTGGGTTTGGGTTTTATTATGTGGGGTTGTTTTAGTTTGTCTGTTTTGTTGCTTTGTTTTGTTTTGTTTTTTCCCTGACAGATTTAATTGTTACTCATTATATTCTTGAGGAAATTATTAGTTATTCTTGGCAAGAAGAATAAAGCATCTGCACAAGTATTGGTTAAAGAGGGCACATAAGCACCAGCTGAAATATTTTCCTTGGTTTGAACCCTAATGTAGTGGTAATGTTCCTGCAGACTTTTGTCCTGGTGGAAACTGAGAACAGCATTAACCAGTAAAAGCACCACTCTGACTCTAAGGTGTTTCTCTGTTTGGGTGTGTCTGCACACCTACACACAGCTGGGGTGGGTAGATGGACACACTGGACTGTATGACAGACGCTTCAGAGTCCCAAAGGCATCAGGCAAGGAGGGCTCAGGTATTGCCTAGTCTGTGAGGGAAGACATGTGCCTGTGGTTGGAAGGGCTACATTTGAGAGCAGAACCTTAATTCAAACAGAATTAAGCAGACCTTAAAGGACAAATGTGGATGTGCCAGAGCTGTGCACTGGAGTGCCAAGTCTCCACTTAGTCTTATGGTTTATTTATACAAACTTGTAGATGTGCATTTGATTAAAAAATAATCAAAATGTAATGACCTTTACAGATTCTGGAACAGAGAGACTGTTTTTTATCTCTCCATAAGTGTATCTGTATGCATGTATAAATAAACACACATGAATTTGTCTGTATATGACATTACTCTTTCTATTTTGGCAGAATATAAAGACCCCATCATATTAATCTCTCTGTGAATGCAGTGTAAGTATCTTAACTCAGTTGACTTGCAGTGAATTAAGACTGGCTATTTAATGTAGACTTATGGATCATCAATGAAAGTATGTGATTATTTTTTATACTTTTATAAGGAACAGAAATATTTACATTTTTAAAGTACTATTCAGAATTGTACCACCCTTTCAATATTCCAACTTTAGCCCCAGAAGTGGAATATAAACTGTGCCAGACATGCATTCCCATGAGTTTTTTATTGTTGTTTTCGACACAATCTATTTTTATTCAGTTCTATGGGAAATGCACACACTTTGTGCAGTTGCCAGAATGTAATTTCCCGATGCCCCTTATTTATTTCAAAGTGTGCTTTTTTTGAATTCAAGGGCTTTTGCAACATCACTTTTTCACATTTTATCATGTAAGTGCTCCTTGCTCATACTGAACCCGTTTGGTGAGGACAGTGGTTACACATGTGGAGCTGAAAGGGCAGCCACATAAACTAGAAGAAGCCTCCCGTACTGGCCCTAACAGTTGGTTCTCCTTCCTTTTTTGGGGGTCTCCCATTATTACTGTTCAGTCCATCTAAGGGCTGCATGCAGAGAGCTGGGGGCAGAATTCTTGCTTTGTTCAGATGCTGCTGGGCGTATCAGAGCCCAGTGGCTGTTGGGGAGATGGTGATGGCCTGCTGAAATCCCTCTCTTTGAGCCTATGTTGCAGGACAATTTGGAGGCTGCCCAAATCTATAGCAGGTTACTCCTTAGGATCATCTTAGGAGCTGGGGCTAGCCAGAATGCATCAAGTTACAGACTGGTTTACAACACAACCATTGCCTAAGGAGCAATGGAGAGGTTCCAGCTGCTGAACAAGAGAACGGATTTGGCTCTGGAAACTGTCCCAAAAGGACAACTTACCTCCATGAGGACATGGTCCTTAGTCAACATGTCCACTAAAATTTGCATGGTGCTTTCCAGGTCAGCATAGTTTTCTGTCCTAAGGTCAGTTTCACTTGATGGACTTTTTTCTCTCATTTACTTTAAAGGGTTCATTTTTGTGTTGAAATCGACTCGGCAATGGCCTTTCATCCCTACAAACCACCCTGTTAGATCACTGCCATAAGGCCTAGTTAAGGGCTCTCATGTTCAGACACAGTTGCAGTTCCAGGGCAGTCCTTTAAAAAGTGCCACAGACACTTCTGCGTATAAATAGGACACCACTGAAGAAGACCTCTCCAAAACTCCTTTGCAGTGCTGCTTAAAGGACATTTTAATACTTGCCCCAACCCTGACTTATCTGCAGTACAACACCACAGACCCTGCACCATAACATCTGCATAAATGCTCTACTCTTATCTCACAGCATTCTCCATTAAAGCCTTCAGACAAATAGGGAAAGGAAGAAATGTGGTCTTGAGGCCAGACACTGAGGTCAGCAGCCCTTCCTACTTCTGCTGTACCTGCCCCAATTTATACCTGGTAGCTCAAATATGAGTTTGTTCTTGGAGGTTTGCCCTGACTGCTTGCAGAGAGGGTTGGTAACCCCTTGTAAGACATAGAGCAAAGATCCAGGGTCAGGGTGCTTCCCTTGTGCTGTGGATTTCTCCATCATCCTCCTGCCATCTAGATGATGGCACAGCTTTGTCCTGCTGGGACTTGGACAAGAAGCAGATGGGTTTGGCAGCAGCTGGCAAGACACATGGACTACTGAGATGCCAGAAGGTGAGAAGGTTCTCCACAGATCTGAGCTCATGGCTAAACGTTGAAACTGTGGTCCATTGCTGGCAATGAGTCAGGGAGAAAGGCTGCAAGTTTACAAATGTTATGTTTTCCTTAGCAAGTCTCCTCAAATGACCTAGGCCTTTTAATTGGCAAGGCAACAGGCAAAAAGTAGCCCTCTCAAGGTCTGACAAACTCAGTCTGCCAAAGCCCAGTAACTCATGAAGGAGAGAGAAATATTTTGAAACTGGGCACCTGTGGGGAGCCAAATTTTCATGAAGCGGCATGGAAGCGGAGCCTCTCAAACTGGTAGTGTCAAAAGAAGCCCCTCAGTCCAGGACCTCCCACAGACTTCATTGTGACAAAAACGTGTTTCCCTGGAAGGCCAAGGACTCCCACCACGGAAAGGGACACTGCTGCACTTCCAATCAGCCTTCAAAAAAACTGTTTTCCAAGATTGTTTACCAAGCCAATTGATGCCAAAATAAATCTACATTAGGTGTAAAATGCAGAATGCTTTCTTCCTCCCAAAACACAAACAAAAAGAAAAAAAAAAAAAATCTGTATAATCAAGAGCTGCAAGGGCTGTAGGCTTGTCCCTGGGACCATCTCTGGGCTGTCAGGTACTTTGAAGTTTCGGATTCTCAGATTAAAACAAGTGTTTCTTTCTCACTATTTGTATAGGCTGTTATGAGCAATCGGCTAAGGCATCCTAGGACCCCTGGGCTGAAACAGGTCTGTGCAGACAGCACAGCTTACAAAGTAGACTTTGTCTACTTTGGATCAGCATGCTTCTCAAAATCAGACCCTCTCATTTTCCTGAGTTCCCTTCTCATAAGCAGGTGTGTTTAAAATCCAGATTTCTCTGGTAGCCCCAGAGTAAAAGTTCTAAAAGTTCCTGTAACAGGCCACTAGGGTAGAAACAGTAGCAGAACTTCAAAGCAGCAGATCTGCCCTTTCCATAAGAAAGAAAGGGAAGTATAATTGCCCGAGAAAAGTCACTCTGAAAGGTAAGAGTCACTCATGAAGCATTCCTCTGGCTGTCTGTGATAACTAGGACCTTGTTTTGATGTTCTTGTCTAAAGGCGATGATGAAGTAAGGCAGCCGGAATGCAGACACAGAAGTACAGGGATCTTCGGGTGAGAAAATTCCCCTTGACCAATCATTCTCCTGACAGACCTGTCATCTTTCAAAGTAAGTCCTCAACTTTTTATCCTTCTCAAAAATGATGAGATGTATCTGGAAAGGCTGCAATATGGTTACTTCAGAGATTCCCTGAACAGAAATAGAAGAAGAAGATGCAGACAGCAGATAGCCTCTTTTACTTACATTACACAGCCAGATGGTCCTGTGGGAGCTGGCAGCGAGGTCTAGCTGATCTTATCCTTATAGTAAAGTAGGATAATGATTATGGGGAAAACACAGAGATTCTCGGTGTGTACAGCCACACCACTGCCCTGGCCAGTTTCCAGAGTGATGCTCACCAGGCTGAGATCTTTTACTTCATCCATAAAGTGCTAGCCTAGTTTTATGGTCCTCTCCATGGAAGCACTTTCACATGGATTAAGATACATGAAGAAGCGCAGTCATCACTGCAGCTGGAGTGGTAGGGAAGGAACCTGGACTGGGTTTGCACTGGTCTCCTTGCCTGTCCTGGGAATGTCTAGATCAGACTCATCTGCAGATCTGGTGTGTGCTTACAGAAATGAGGCAGCTCCTTGTGAATCTCCACCAATTCTTGCTCTTTCAATACAAATGGAGAGAGAAGGGAGCACCATAACACACCCAGGGGAAGGGCTGACTCCTTGCAGACCTTTTCTTTGCCTGCATCTCTGTGTGCTGTTACATATCTGATGTGGGCAGCACTGTTCCCTGCTTGACATTGGCCCAGCTGGATGGCAGGTCAGGGGGATAGGAATGGGGAGGGAGGGCAGAGGAGGGCAAGAAGACAGCAGTGTACTGGCTCTCCTGAGACAAAAAGACATCATATCCCAGCAGGGGCCATCCTGGAGAACTGTAACTAATCATGTCCTGGGCTCTAATGTGCCCAGATACAAAGGAAATTTGTAACTGAAAGTTTTCGTATTTGATAGCTGAAGAGCAGTGAACTTTCTACCATGGAGATGGTCTCAGTGAAAGCTGGCAAGGAAACCTTCAGCCACCACATCCCTCCCTTCGTGAGGGGAAGCTTTGGTCCAGAAATGGGCACACTCCTTTGAGCCATGGGAACGGCACAACACTCCTAAAATGATGGAGGACAGTGTGGATCTAATATTGACTGTATCAGAGTAAAACTGATTTGCATTCACAGAAAATTGTAGGCTTTGTTTATTCCTACATTTTACAAGCAATGAAAACCTTTCATGTCCTGCCAGTGTTTCAGTGCATCATGTACAGAACCAGTACAGAGCTCACTGTAAGAAGATGCTAGAAAGCTGCTGCCCATTACAGATAATGTTGGGGTCAGGTCCTACTGGATTCAAATTATTTTCTCCTGTGAAGCGGTAAGTTAATGAGAGGTGAGAAAGAGATAAGAACAATGTCTCATAGTCTTTAAAATACAGAGAAAACCACAGAATGGTGGAGCAACTGAGGCTGGCAGGGACCTCTGATGATTTTACATTTTAAGTCTTGCCTGTTGCCTCTTGCCCTGTCACTGGGCACCACGAAACAGTCTGGCCCTGGCTCCAGGATGAGCAGTCCCAGCTCTCTAAGCCTCTCCTGTGGGCTAGCTGTTACAAGCCCTTTAGCAATGGCCCTTGACTGGACTCACTGTGGTATGTGCATGTTCAGTACAACTGGAGAGGCTTCATCCTGCCCAGGTCCCTCTGAATGGCAGCACAGCCGTCTGCTGTGTCAACCACTCCTCCCAGTTTTGTGTCTTCTGCAAACCTGCTGAGGCTTCTCTCTGTCCCAGCACCCAGGCCATTGACTGAGCTGCACTCTAACACAGGGTGACCCCTAGGGTATGTCACTGGTGACAGTACCCAAATTAAAGGAACAGGTAAAGATTTTGTGCCTGAAAGGGTTTCATTTCTGCAGGTCAATATATGGAGATACAAGAAGAGTTCTTTTAAAGGTTTATGGAAGAACATATTTTACTGGAGACAGACTAATAAGTGTTAGAATTTATTTTGAAATGTCTGTTATTTAAAAATATCTACTACTTAGTAGAGCATGAAACCTTATTTCATTTTAAACATGTGCAGCATTTAAGACTTGGACTTTTCAAACATGTAGATATTTTAAAATAACTACATTGCATAAACACATCCTTGCTTATTTGTGCAATCTCTTGAAAATATTCTAAATAATTTAATTGATGGCTTTTATTTTCTTTCTGTGTCTCAACCATTGGCATTCCTCAGTTTAGATGTCAACATTTCTATGCCTGGAAGCTGGAGAATAAAAATAGTTGCACTCTAAAAAAGGGGCAGTGTTGAGGGTGAAAGGTCCTGATCTTACAAGCTCTTGCTCACATGGAAACTCAAAGGCACTACTTGGGTGAGGAGGAATTACTCACCCAGCAGAAATTACAAAATGAGGCTGAGCTCTGCAACTAAAATGGTAATAACTCAAACATGGAAAAGATTATTCACTCTCTGATGAAAGAGAAGGAGCCTGACTGTACAAATCTGTGAGTTTTAAAGAACCAACCAGGGTTCTGAAACTCCCTGGAAATCTGTTTAGAAAACAGATGAGAACCTCCTGCTAAGCTGTTAAACTGCAGTGATGTTTCAACAATTGGGATGTTTTAGGGTTTTTGTATTGAACATAGATGAGCTACAGGGATTTCAGGCCTATTTGGAAGCCAAATATGTAGTCATGTCATTATTAATAATGCCTTGGGCTAGACAGAAAACTTGAAAACTATTTGTTTACATAAATAAAAAACAGTGCATTTTTGGAGTTACTTCATTCTATGGCCTTAAAAAGAGTCTTCTTGGCACAGTAAGATGACCTTATCCTTAGAAAAATAGTATTATATGTCAGAAATGTCTTTATTTCCTGACACAGCAGGACAGAAAAGCCACTTTTATTCCAAGGAATCTAGCTTGTTCATATGAAACCTAAAGAGAATGAACACATCATGACACTACAATATGGGTTGTCTGACTCGTGAGATAAGGATGAGTGCCTAATGGCTGTTTTCCGAACAAAGAGAACTCAGTTAAGAACCAGGGTACATGGCAAGGAGGTTTTAAAGGGGAACATTACTCATGGCTCAAGAGTGGTTAAAGAATATTAAAAAGGCCACAGAACTCTATCTCTTCTTTCACTACAAAAAGTAAAGGGGAAAAAATTCTCCAAATCTATAAATCTTCTATTCTCTAGCCCTTTTCTACCTGGACCACCACCTCCTCTGATTCTGAGCACTTTTATGCTGATCTTCGACTGAAATTTGCCAGAAATGGCAGCAGCCCACTTCCAGGATTCTGGGACGGCCTAGTTGGTGTGACCAGACCCTGCATGAGGCCTCTGCCACACCTGGACAGTTTCAAAGTCATTTGCAGCAAAAGGCATTTAGCACAGTGAAAGATCCATAATTTTTGATTCTTCAAAACATCTCAACTAATGTAATTTAAGCTAGGAGTTCTCAGCTTACAAACAGGCACATAAACTTTTCAATTGCTGGTCCCATTGCCCTTTTCTCCTTTTAAGACCTTTCTGATTTTCCCTCTGAGAGATGATGATGATCCCACAACTAATTAACCACTTCCTAACTTGCTTCTTCTGAGTTGTTTGTGGCAGATGCTCCCCAGCTGTATGTTGGAAATGAAAAAACTTCTCCAGTGCAAAGCTCTTTGCTTAGCACATCTCAGTGGTTCTCTCATGGAGAAAGTAATGGACAATAAAAAAATCCTTTCTGCTGTTTCAGTGCACTTGATATTCCTTTTTCTCCTACTTTTCAACTGGAAAATAAATGGTTCTTTGAACAGATCTAATATAGCTTCTTACATGGGAAGCTCTATAGAGAGTCTTCCACTCTGTGTGTGGGTAGGTCTACTTTTAATCAATGCTGATTTCCTTCCTTACTTTGGGTTGTCTCCGAGCATAATGGTTGTATTTGGAATAACAGAGCATTTACCTTCTCCAGATCTCAGTGGTTTCCTCTGTTGTTCTTGGTCATGTTTTTGTAAGCAGTTGTGTGCCTATGGACCTCTGTGCTTGGACAGCTTTCACTTTTGGACGAAGGTCTAACATTTTATTGCTCAGAAGCATTTTCGTAAATAATGCATTTCTGGTGCAAGACTGCAACAGATATATTTCTTTCTGGGGACAAGATCAGAGGTCCCAAAGAAATGGAAATGTCATGGTTTTGTGTTAGTTTAAAGGCTGTTCTTGAACCTTGTTGGTGACTAAGCTACTAAAAACTGAACCGACCTGTCTGAGTTTACGAGAATATAATCCATCAGAAGAGATTCACAAATAAATTGGGGTTTTTTCTTTTTTCTTTAGATTAGCTCATTTTCTGAGCAAAGTGAACTTCAGCCTACATTAAATATGTCTCCCACCATTGTTTATTTGCAGGCCTGTTCTTTAAAGGATAAGCCAATTTCCTCTCAAATGCAGTTGATTTCTCTGACTCACTCTGACAGCTGTGACAGTCTGTTTGTCACAGAGCTATTGGTACATACCAATTTATATATTAAAAGTAACCGGAGGTGGAGCAGTCTCATAGGTGGGTTTAGAACCTTAAAACATTGTGTGAAGGTTCGTCAGATTACTCCCTGGTGTTGCTTTTTCGAGTTTTTTTTTAAATGATGACATTACTTTTTAACTTTGCACCTCAGTGAATTGTCTTACAACAGTGACTCTTACCTGGGAAAAATACTGCCCTGGAATGTCCCAATTATGCTCCATGCTACAGTATCCAGGATTGTTCTCTGGCAGTGTGGGAACACATCAGGCCAAAGCCGGTAGTGGGCTGTTTGCCATTCTGGGGTGAATTGTTTCTGGCTCGGTACCATATGCCTGAGGGTGGCATGTGTCTCCTCAGGAAGGACAAATTGCTATCCTTCATTTTTGGCAAGCTCCTGCTGGCATGCCAAAGTGGCCTATATTTAGTACTGGTACTGTTTAGCCAACAAGCTGAGAAAATTGTCATGATGATGCAACTAGAGGTTTACCAAGGCTGTTTTCCAAGAGCTGAAGAAGACATGGTTGAAGCGAGCTTTGAATTTCCAGCTTTGAATCTTACTGCTCCTATTTTCTCTGGGTACAGTACATCCTGCTCCCAAGCCCAGACCTGTGGTGTTACAGCTTGAACTGAGCTCATTTACTCCGATTTGGCATTGGTGGGATTCCTACAAAGCTGGCTATTTTGATATACAGCTTGGTACCCAAAATTCTGCTCTCCTTGTTCTGTTGAATCCTGGCTGTAGCTGTTGCTGTTCCTGCTCTCCCTGTGACACATGTTGTCTCGGCTGCCTAAAGCACACATGGTCCAGATGTGCTGAGAGCAGAGATCCAGAGAGCAGCAGCAACTGTTCCCATCAGAACCCTCTTTGCCTCATCTGCACTTGGCATGTGGCTTACCTAACAACTGGAAAAGATCATGAGATTGAAGGCAATGTGCTCTCTGACACTCACTGCAAGAATTTCACCTCCCCTGTTTCTTTTTCCCCTCATGAAACAACAACATCAGGAACCTCCCAAAGAACTGGAACAACACCATATCTTATTTCTTACTCATTTTATTTATCTTATTTCCACCCCAAATTGACCACAGGTACATTCACTGCTCAACAAGAGCATCTGAAGATCCTTTTCCTGAAAGGCCATGCCTGTGGGAAGGTCTGTTATCTACTGTTTGTATTAAGTTGAAGTTACATTTTCAGCTGGTAATTTACTCCACACTTAGGCTTTGCATACATAGCAGTGCTACATGAGGGTGAAAGAAATTACCTCTTAAGGAAACAAAAGGAAAATATACCAATGTAAATATGATTTTATTGCTTTTATTTAAGCTGTGTGAGGGAATGGAGACTCATAGGAGAAAAGCTAAACTAAATAGGCTTTTTATTAACAAAACTTTTCAAACACATGTTCTGCTCACAACTCAGCTCAAGATACATGAAAAAAAGATTAGGAGGACTCTAATTCTCTAATCTCATATCCCTTCCTAAAAAAATCCATATGACTATTTACTTGTGTCTTGACACACATTCTCATAAGCAAAGGAATTTTAGAGTTATTCTTTAAAATATTCCCTAAATGTACCTTAATCCTCTGCTTGGGCATTTAAATCTTCTTTTCCTTCTGAAACAAGTGTTGCTTTTGGCCATTGTAGCTACAGCCAAAACATGAAAAATCATCTGTGCTTGGGTTGGCTATATTGGAGTTTTCTCTTCTATGTGCTAGGCAGGAGGTCCTCAGGGCTGGCTAACACTGCACACGTTTTCTCTTCATTTGCAGTATTGGCATTGCTGGCAGGATATTGCACAATGAAGAGCATGGTGCTGAACTTTTTCCCTGTATGTCCCTTCTGTGCACATAAAAATTAGGTTGTTCTGCTGATTTAATTACTGTGAGGACAGATCATCTTCTTAGGCATCTTGTCACAATACTGACATTTCTTGTGGAAGTTTTAAGTGATTTGACACTTCTTATCATAGTACAATTTCTAGCTTGTCTTCCAGTGAACAAATGTTGATTAATAATTCTTGGCATTAGAAACAAATCACAGCTTTTGCTTATTTTCAGTAGTTCAGTAAACTAGTGGAAGGTCTTGACAATCCTAATTTGCTGTACTTAGTAATGATTGACTGTTATTGTATATTTCTCAGCTTTCTGTCCAGTGGGCCAAGAAAAATCTGGAGAGCAGGTTGTGCATGTCTGGGACATCCACCCTGTACAGACCTGTTAAATCCCTCAGACGTATGTTGCTATTACTTTAACAAATTCACTGCAGGTCCCTTACGCAGCAAACACTGCCACATGTCAGAGCCATGAACATTCTTCAGGTCATGAACTCCCTCTAGTCTATTTATCTGACAGGAAGGTGTTTGCCTGCATGTTCCAATGGAGCCCTTTCTTCATGAATAAAGTAGCATTAAGAACAAGGACAACACACAAACCAGTTGTTGGAGGGCAGTATTCACTCCTACTTTTAGCTTGGTATGAGGCTTCATAAACCATAGACTTCAGGAAAAAGTACATGGTGAATTAACAAGAAACATATTACTCCTGGCAATTTGTAGAGTCTAAATGGGCATATATAGATGTGAAAATGCACTGAAGATTGATGTTTCTTCACAGTACACCACTCTCCTCCCAGCCTGCAAGCTTTGTGGGGCTCTGTCACAACCTGATTTGCTGTATTGTCAGCTCCCAGGTTGTTTGACTGAGTTTGAAAAATTACCATAGTAATCAGCTGTCACAGGTAATGGTTTCCTTTGGGTTTAGAAAGAGCAGCTGCCAGCTCCTGCTGTGCTCTGTTGGGTGCACCGGGCATTGCTGCCAAGCTCCTTGGGTTCTGGTTCTGGGGTTTCGAACAAAGGAAGCTGTCTCTAGCTATTTCTGATCATTCTTGCAGGGGAAGTAGTGCACAGCCCACTCCCTCTGCATGAACCTTTCGAGAGGTCTCCCGAGTATCTTTCTCGGAGCAATTGAGGTGTGTTAGTTGTAATGACCAGGTACTGTTTCTGTAGTCCATACTCCAGAGGAACTATGTTTCCGCCTTTCACAATTCTTTGGTAGCCAAGAATACTTTGTTGTTCCACAAGTTAACCATAATTACTAAATCCTCCTCAAGGACTGATGTGCCTGAAAGATTCAATGTCTCATTGGTCTCATTTTGTCTTCCAGTAGGTACTGAGCAGTTTGGGGGAATTACCGGTTTCTCCAAGTGCTGGGAGTTTTTTTCAGCCTTTTATATTTTTTTCCTATGGACTTCTGTGTTTTCATGCCATACTTTTATGTCTTTTAAATCATTCCCTTTGTGGATTTGTGAAATTTCTGACATTCAGAAATATTTATTTTCCCTGTTTGAATGGAAATGTTGCCACATGGGTGTTTGTTCCCTTCTGTACATTCATAGAGCTTCTCCCTGTAACAGTGCCAGCAAGTTGTCCACTTATAATGGTGTTTAAATTGCATTTCAGGGGTTCTGGCATCCTTTTTTGGAGGTCTTGCTGTGAACTATGTGACATCTGCTGTATTACAACAAATCCTCGTAAACTGTTACCAGCTATACTGTGGTTTCTAAGCCTTTTTGACAAAATGGTGCATTTCATTGTTTTCCTGTGATTCAGTTTCAGGTTATAATCTCTTGATGTTGTAACTAACACTAAGAAATATTTCTTGTGGTTTACATTTGATGCTGTTTTAAATTAGAATATTGCAAGTATGACAAAGACTTTTCCATATATCTTTTTTATTATCCCTTGTGCAGATGGTATTCTAAAGGGTGTTCTCTGAAGCACTGCTGTACAGGAAGTACTGAAAGGAAGTGCAGTTGCTGATGCCACTAGCTAGATTGTGGGCAGTGTTGGACAGCATGCACACACGACACCTGGTGGGACTACCAGACTGTGGTGGCCCCATATTATTGCTTTTTTTTGAGTCTTGCATATTCTGAAAAAGGGCTGTATTTCTCTTATTATTGCACTTAACTGCATTAAGGTTTATCCACTTTTCCAGTCCAATGTGTATTCACTATAAAGTTTTCACTTTTCTACCTTGAGCCCATTGATAACACTAGTTGGGGGGTGAATACAGAGCACTAAACCCAGGAAAGCTTTGTCTTCCAATGCTTTGCACCTTGAAGCATATACACACAGCATTTCCTCATTTCTTTTGCTGTTTGTATCCTTTTCAGAGTCACGAGAATTTTTAGCAAATTTCTCCCAGTGCAGGTGTTGACAGCATCTTCAGCTACTTTCAGAAAGAGTACTTTCAACACGTGGTTCTTTTGGTGACATTCAGCTGTGCATTTCCTGGCTGTAAGATGCAGACAGTTTATCCTGGTTTTAGATTCTGAAGTCCAAGAAACAGCAACAAGAGAATAGAAATGAGGAATTAGGGTGAAGATCCTGAGCAGCAGCAGGAGCAGAAATTAGTCATTCATATTATGGGTTTACCTACTGATTAAAAAAAAAAAAGAGTAAAGTTTATGTTTTATAAACGGTATTTATTCTCATTGAATAGTCCTAATAACACTGCTACTTTTGTGGCATGAATCCTGTGAAAGGGCCTTTCAGTAACATACTCTGTCTGCGGAGGTCTAAACCCTGCAGACTACACAGTTCATCCTGGCACTTAAACCCTGACTCTACACCCATTTTTGCCAGAGCTGCTGCCACTGGGTCCCCGCTCCCCTGGGAGGGCTGCAGCTGTACCCAGTGGCCACCTCTTCCCCACCAAGCTGGTATCAATCTCCACAGGACCTTCAAGTCTCTGGTCTTGTTAGAGCCCACTCTTCACCCTCACTTTGGTGTGTTTCTGCAATGACAGAATCCCAAAGACCATTCTCTGAAATATTAATATGTATCTAATTAGCATCTCCTTATAATTGTCTGCCTTTGCATGAACTACCATCTTGAACACTTCCTGCCTGGAGTGTTTTGGTTTCAGACTTCTTTTAAGTTACTGAGATCTCTGGGTATTTTTCTCTCCAGGTAGCAGAATTACTGTTTTACAAGGTTTGGAAAATACATCATATTCTGTGGGAAGGAAACAGGTTTATAACACAGAGATGCTGTCATGAATGTCATCAAAATGAAGGATAACTTTGACTGGAGGGAAAGCATTTCCTGAGGAGACCTGTTTATTTCGCCAAGATGCTTTCGTGCAGACATTTGACAGCTGAGCAGAGGATCTGCCATCCTGCATCAGAGACAGAGTCCAGGCCAGTATCCTGTCCCTGACAGGGACCAGCTCCTAATACTTCAGAGAAAAATGCATTTCCATCATGATGGGAAATAACTTTCTCATGTGATGAGTTTAACGCCAGTCCCAGACACTTGCTGGTTGATTTGGGGAAGAAGAACTAGAGTATCATTTTTGGTGGGGCTTTTTTTTTTTTTGCTTAGTTGGTTGGTCGGGTTTTTTTTGTTAATCTCAGGTTGTTTAACAGTAAATACACTGAGCAAAATTCAGTTCCGGTCATATCTTGAATTGCTAATGAACTCTTTCTAATGAACTGCATTGTGGCAGTATATTTCTTGGGTTAATGAACAGTCATAGCCCTCTTAGCCTTTTGCGAGATAATTAGTTTTGATAAAGAAAGATATATTCAAATGCAAAGGAGGATCTGGTACAAATTCTGTAGTCTTAAAACCGTTTTGTACTATGGGTCATTAACATTTCTATTTTCTTTCAGTTTCTCCTTTCAGGGATCATTTCTGGAAATTCTTCATTACATTAGATTTGACTTTTCTTGTGTACCTACTCATTGTTTACCTTATAAAGAAATGCTGCTATCTACAGTGTATTATTTTCCTTTTTTTTCTTCACGCACTAATAAATGGATTGGTGGTAAA
The DNA here is from genome assembly GCA_013396875.1 of Vireo altiloquus. NCBI lineage: Eukaryota > Metazoa > Chordata > Aves > Passeriformes > Vireonidae > Vireo > Vireo altiloquus. Next base: position 53,419 of record VZRF01011324.1, on the reverse strand, counting down.
CTCTGACCATAGGCACTAGACCAAAGACAGCTTTGAGAGCATGACCAGCACTGGCACACGGTGACTCCTAATGCAGAACACCGAGTGACTGCACCCAGGTGTGGATGTGCTCACACTTAGGAGATACAGCACTTCTGCCGTGCACAGGAATCTTTTATTAGCTAAAATTAACTGGCACGTGTTTCTGGCAGTGCTGCTGCTGTTTCCAAAGTGACAGCCTCTTCTTTTGCATCCCCAGGAGAATACCTGAGAAACAGCACATCTTCTAAACACTGCCTACCTGCTTTCCTCAGCCTGTGGAGGGCTCTTGCCGTGTCAAGTGCTGCCAGGCACCCTCTGAAACAACAAGCCCCATTCCCAGGGGTAGGAAGGAATTTATCCTGTCCAGTGTCCACTTGCTTATTATTAACAGGCAGGTCATCAGCCTCTCTCTTGCTGGGTATGAGACCCATGGATGCACAAAAAGCCAGGAGAAGCTGTGCTCTTCTGACTGTCTCCATGTATCAGTAGGATAGGTCAGAATGTGTCACCAGTGCCCCTTTTCTCCAAAGACATAATGATGTGCACATCTCACGTGGGTATAACCATGACCTTTGTATCTTTGGTCAGTCCTTGTGTAACTGCAGACAAACAGTTCCTCTTTCACTCTCTGTCTTTTCTTCTCCAGCACGAATCTTACTTTCTGTCGGTATGCCACAAGATTTCAAATATATTAGTACCTTTTTGGGCAATTTCTGGCTTCCAAATGCCAAGTGGGGTAAGCACAGCAGGAATTTCTCCCTGTTGGCCTCTTTCTAGGAGAATTCATGGTTTCTGGAGTGTTGTTTCTAACATACATTGAGTAAGTTGCAATGAGAAGATTCATGAAAGCACATCAGTGTTTTTCAGAAACTTCAGAGTTGCTGGGAGGCTCAAAGAGCCCACCAGACACTGCAGATGGTATCCCAGATTTTAAATTTAATAATTTTTTATTTTCAAGACTACTTTACACAAACTACATTATAAAGGCATTAGCACAGATTCTGAAATCTAAATTAACCTTGGGATGTGGATTTGCAGTATGCTGCTGGTAGTCAGGAAAAAAGTTTATAATAAAAATACAACAGTTGTAATTTTCATTGATATTTTTCTGAAGTCATTTGTTCATAGCTATATCTCTGTATCATTGAGCACATTTTAGAAAATAATCTGCTAAACATGTTAAGTCTCAATATTCTGTTAATGATAGATTAAACACTTCCAACAAGTGCAACCAGTGTATTCAATGAAGATCTAAATATAATCACATTGTACACCTTAGCTCCATTTCAACTTCCCTTCCTGTCCTGGAACGTAATGAGGATGGAGCCCTGGAGACAAACTCACTGCTAACCAACATTTCAATGACCTTGCTGGGGCTAAAACAGATGTCAAGTCACAACTGAGTATGAGGCACTGACTCTAAGAATGGATTCAAATTTCCACTGTTAGGTGCAGTCGTAATGTGAATGAGACTACCAAGAAAATATGATAGAACTCAAAGACAAAGAAGCCTTTAAAATAATTTTCAAAAAACAATCTTAGGGGTAACAGGAGACAATGATGATAATTGAGATCTACAAAGAAAATTCAGTAACTTTCCTTTTCTGGACGCTGTATTAGAGCTTCTGAAAAAGGTTAGTGGTTAGTGACCACTTTACATATCCTGGTTTATAACCCTTAAAAACTAGTTATTCTAGAGGGTCAGTGAGTTTATGCACTGTGAGACTCAGGAAATTGAGGTTCAGCCTCCTGCTCCAGTAGTGGCATCTGTGCTAAAGCTCCAGCTCGCCAGGCCTTGGTGACGCTGTAGAACAGCTGAGCTCTGTCTGGGACGTGCAGACGTGTCCTTGTGCGCACCTCCTCACCTGAAAGGCAGTTCCTCTGCCCCCTGAGGCTGGACTGCCTCGAACCACATCTCTGCCTTGTTTCTCCTTGTGCCAGGGCTTGTCAGAAAACAAGGTCAGTGGTGGGTGGAGGTTTCCAGGGGGATACAAAATCCAGCCGATAATCAGCCTCATGGTGGCACAGCCATTCACAACGGTGAATGGTGCCCACAGCCTGCTCCGCAGGTAAAGAGGAGACTTGGCAGCTACTTTTGATCTGCCAGGAGTCAGGCTGGCAAACATCCTCACCCAGAAGACACAAGGCAGCCTAGCACTGCACAGGCAGCCCAGCCATATGCTGTATGGGCAAGGAAAGCAATGACAAGTCTGGGAATTTGCTCAGCATTGAGGTGTTTCAGGTGTCTGCAACAAACACAATTCAATATAGCACATTGTAAACTGCTGATAAAAATCATCAGCCTAAGTTAAATGCAGGACTAAACTACTATCCTCTGGGTGCAGATCTCTTGTAGACCTTTTCCTGCAAATGGAGGCTGCTTCAAGAGTGCCATTTCCCTTGGAGTTGTGATTAGCATTTATTTCCCCATGTTAGAGTTAAATTTAGCAGTAGATCTTATTTTTTAAAACTAGGAATTTATTAAAATATTCAGATTTTTTTTCATAGAACAAACCAGGAATTAATAAAGTGTTCTTAGAAAGTGGTAATATTCTATTCACATTTTACGATTACAATAATTGCAATTCTAATACTATAACTATTAAAATTTAAGATATCTGACATCGTACAGAATTATTTATATGGAACTAAAACAATTCCCCTGAGTGGGACTTTGAGTATGATTTCTTACTGAGGTTAGGTAGTCTTTAAGAAACTGGATAAAAAATATTTACGTGTATTTTGGGCTAAGTTGCTTATTCATGAACAACAATCAAATGAATAGAACATGTCAATTTATTTCAGATCTATAAAACACAAATCTAAAAATATCATTTTACAGACAATTCACCATTTAGTTTATATTTTAGTATGATCTAAAGCCTATCTTGCACAGAATAATAATGTAACAGAATAACAAAATAGTCTACATTTTAACCTTAGAGATTTCCTTAAATGGAGTCTACCATTTACATCAAAAATACTTGTGCACAGTAACCAATTAAACATCTACATTTCAAGAATAGATTGGCTACATCTCATAACTGAGACACCAATTACAGTACATTTATTAAAAATCCTTCAAGAATGCACTCAGTAGTAACAGTGGTTAAAATCATAACAGTTCTGTGAAATGATCAAAGAAAATGATAACAGAATTTTAAAATTCAGTTAATCATTTATATATAATGTAAAGCCCATGTAACACTACAATGAAGGAAGAAATTACATGGGCACAAGTGCAAAAAAGCAATATTGTAAGCCATCTCTTTGGTAAAAATCAATTAGCAGGAAGTATACTATAATAATTCAAGTCAGACTAGTTCAGGCTATATGTTTTTTTCCTTTCCTACCATAGACAGACTTAATTTGCAAGCAATCTACAGTAGAGAAGTTAAAATTCTACTTAACACTGCCCATTTTTTCCTCTTTTAAGTTTAAATATTGAAATTAAAGGTAAGGTTTTTTTTCTTTCATAAATAGCTTTTCAGTAGTATTGTTTCTTCAGGAACTTAAAAATAAATAGCAAAATATACAGAACTTCAAAGATTACATTTAATTCCTTCTAGATATATCCCGAAAATATATCACCAAGGAATAAATAACTTTGGGTTTCTCAGATATTTGGTAAAATGTCAATTACTCTTACATAAGGAGTTTTGTCTGAGGGATAAGGAAGTACCATTGCTTTTTCTACAAAGCTTTTACTATACAGGTGGAATTTTAATAACTTTACAGTAAGAACATAATCTGTAATATAATACGGACCTTCCCCACTAAAAACTACAGTAAAAAAATCTTTCAAAATTAAACCTCCAGAATTTCATGTTTGTATCTGAGGAACTTCCAGGTAACTATGAAGTTCTCCTGGCAGGACAGTGAAGATTGGTTGCCTGTGTCAGGAGGTTACAGTAAAAGTAAGGTAATTTCTTCCAATGGCAGAGCCAAAGCTCTTTTCTACTGACAACATACTAAAAATCCAGAAAGGATAAAATGTTGAGGAAGGGACAAAAGAGAAGGATGTGGGTAAAGAACACTCATGTGTAAACCATCCTGAGATAGGTGTGGATTGCCTACAGAGATTTCACTATAACCACAGATTTTATATAAATTCTTCTGGTTTTGAAGGACTTGACCCTCATGAACAATTAAGGTAAGGTCATAGGGGGTTTGCAGGTTATCATCTTACTCAACTTTCTCCTTATATTGATCTGAAATTATTGCTGAAGAAAGTAAAAAAATCCAAGCCACATTAGCAAAGCATCAAATTAAAAGAATCCAGCAACTTGAAGTGTCATTAGAAATTTAAAAAAAAAAAAAATCTTATCTGCAGGAAGATCTTCTGGAGGGGCAGAGCAAAAGTCCTTGCTTTTTTTCAAGATCCATTTAAGCTGCCAGAAGAGTAAAGGCAATTTTGACTGTTCATTTATTCAGAATTCATAAATAACATGTAGATTCACTAACCTCCTATTCACACCCACAGTAAATTTACATAAAATATTAAGCAGAATGCTTTTCTACTCCTTGTTTGATTCCAAGCACAAGATGTAAAAACCAGTTAAACTGCACAGTCCAGCCCTTATCTCTGCAAACCTCTATCTGATCAAGAAAATGCTTTTTGGCATCTTCTTCACTTTTCCCTACTGTCAGTGCATCCCTGATATATTCAATATCTTCTTTGCTGGTTAATTGGGGCATTCCAGTCATTAGCATCATGGAGAACAGGATGATCAGCAGGTTTGTGTGGTGTCGGAGAGCTAAATAAGCTTTCACACATACGTCCTGTGAGAGAGAAGAGTCTTTTGTTAATTGAGGAGATGAATTGAGAGGGATGGTGTAGGAATTTCACAGGACTCTCATTAACCAATGCCATTCAATCACTCAAGTATGTCAGAGACAGGAGACCCAACAGAGCCATTCAAACGACCAGAAACGGGATACAAATTTCTGCACCTGCTGCTCAGTGTAACTTCATTCACCACAGCTTGGGGCAACAAGAACTTTTTGGGTGTAAAACTAACAGCTCTTAATCCTACATTAATTACTAAAGCATAAAACCGTAGCCTCACCAGAATTTCAAATTGATTTCCCTACCATATAACCTCTTTCTGGGGCTGTTAAAAGAGACAGCAATAATTCACTGTCTTCCTTTCCTGTTGGGATGTTCCCGTTTAAGGACTGTGGCTGGCAAGTGATACTGAACAAAGCAGAACCTCCAGGGGATTGCTCTTCATTTTCTATAGGTGCCTATTAACTTCACAGTGGTGACGGATTATTTAACAGAGAAGATTTTTCAGGCTTGGTGTTCTAAGGAATTTTGCTAGCTGACAGCTCTAGTCTTCAGGCACTCTGCCTTGCTGTAGGATTTCTATCATTATATACTGTCATTCTGGATTCCAGAGACTTTTTTTAGAGCCTTTTCATTTCCATGTATAAATAATCTCTGCTTAACAACAGAACTTTTAGAAGAATGAAATTTCTGCAGCTTGGAAAAACATGCAATGCTTTTAAAAGTAATATTTCCTGCTAAGTGACTAATATATAAACTGAAATTATTATTTCTTGCATTAAATTTATAACTCATTTACTAGGAGAAATAAGAACAATGAAATGAAGACATCAATCATCAATCAACTAGAAATTAGACCTGCAATACAGTAATATAAAAATATGAAAAATATTTCCAAGAAGGTTGTTATTATTCAAACCAAAGCTCAAGCACTGCTGATTTTTACCCAATTAAATATTCAATTTAACCTTTTCACAACAGTATATTACCTTTTTGAATAATACTTGGGGAATCCAAACATTTTAATGTAAATTTCTAACAAATCCCATCAGCCCTCTAGAACACAAGGCTTTTTTTTTTTTTTTTTTACCAGATACCTGTTTTCTTTCTTCCTCTGAAACAGAAAAAAGTGCACAAATATTCTTAACATCTATCACTGTTCACATCAGCAACAACAGGACGCTCAAACAGACAGGTTAGGAAAATACTAAGGAAGGGAGATGATATATTGAGGATCTGTTTGTACAATTTCTTTTTTTAGTTTTGCCTGGGAACTTGATTCTTCTACTCTGTTCCCAAATAAATTCTGTCCTGAAATAAGATCATACTTATGAACTCCAATGTTAGTTTAGTTCTAGCATATCAAAAGATAAAATGCAATGGTCAAAGCACAATTTGCAATAGAAAACACCATCACAGGGAATAGTTTCTCTCCATTCTATCAGGAGAAAAAAACCAATAATAAAAAAGAAATTTTACTTATGTATTATCAACTTCAAACAGAGAAATCTTGTCACAAGAGTTAGTCTGTGCTTTGTTCCCCTTGAAAGAGATGAAAGGTCTTTATAGTTATATCAAAGAAGGTTTTACATTTCTGTATGGATGATGAATCTCACTGCTTCGGATGTCTGAGACAGAAAAACAATTATGCAGTCAAGAAAAGCCTGGTATCACTGCATCTCAAACGCAGTCCTTCCAGGAATTCAAAAGATTTAAAAAGTCTGTATCTGCCTATTACGGTTATTTATTCAGACGGGAATGGAATCTAGTTTTGCATTAGTATCTTCCAATAAAATGAATTTTTACACTTCTGAGAGAGGCAGCGAGAACCAAAAATAACTCAGATGACAGGTATATGCCAAGGATATGTACATGTTTACCGTGGGATTAAGAAGAAAGCTGCTAACTCATCTAAAGCCATAGGCAAAATGAGAGGTGCTGAGGAGAAACCAAAATCCCATTGGCCAATAGGAAAAAAAAGAATAATAATTTTGAAAGCCTGAAACTGTCCTAAATATTATCCTAAAATCCAGGCATTTTTACAATATAAAGTGTCCAAGTTCTGTTACATATGCCATCCCTTCCCTGTACAGTATACTGCAAAGAAGTATTTCTCAATGATGAATTGTGTACCCTTCTGTCACCTTTGTTTGACAATCAAATGCATGAGATTTTGTAAAGAAATAGTTTAAAAGAATTTGATTAGCACTGAAAATACAGATCTCTCTATTATCAAGTCAGTAGAGTAATTAAAAAATAAGGAATTAGGTAAATTAAATCTAATGAATAAAAATGAGTTTATAATTTAACGCACAAACTATCAAAGACAATTTTAGGCAAATTAATAATAGGTAGGTGGACAGAGCTGAAAAAGAACTACAAAGATCTTAGATTAAGCTTTCTCAAAGCTTTCTACAAGTAAGAAGTGAAAAAATTGTGTGCACATAGGACTAAGAAAGTTGATTGCTTTCAGCCAAAGGCTGTAAAGGAAATGCCACCACATAAGACACTTACAGCAAGAGAAATCTGGGCAGTACTAGAGCAGCTGAAAAATTCATTGGTGGAACAGAAAAACACTTGTCTTCTCAGGTTAAGTTAAGCTTAAATGCATGTTTGTGATGAGGAAAAAGCCCATCAAATACTGCTTCCTTCTAAGCATTTCTGTGATGTCATGAATAACCTCTGGCCTCTAATTTTCATTAAACCATCATAACAAATGCAAACAAAAAGGGAACCAAAATTTAGATTAAGAACTAATAGAAAGGAACTTTATTTCTAATTCAGAAAAGTTGCCAGGACACTGACAGCCTCAGAAGTTCACTAATAATGAACTATACTCTTTTGCAGTGAACTTCGGTCAAAGTTATTTATAATTTTAACCTTCTCCAGCATCTGCAATATGAGCTCTGGCTCACAGTGGACTACGTCCAGTGCATAAAAAAGAAATAAAATTTTATAAAAGTAGGTTATTAAGTTATTAAAAACACCAAAGACTGCAGAAAACAAAGGAGTCTTCTGAAGTACAAACTGTTTTAATGTAGTCAAGTACAAAATGATGAGAGATGCTCTTAAAAATTAATGAAGGATAAATGCTGAGACTTTTCCATTAATACTTAAATGAGTCAGCAGGCATACTGAATGAATCCCTCAATATTAGGAAATATGATGAAACAAGTCAACTGAAAAGTGAAACTACAATTTTGTTTATTTTTTGCTCTGGCCACGTAATTAAAACATACATTTTTCACAGCAAAATATGTGATGCAAATTTTGCTCTGTGTTACTCTTTTACTTGTATAGAAGTATTTTAACCTTTTTTTTTTACTGGTCTTTGAGACAGAAAAGACTCTTAATGTACTACTGCAGTAGCAGTATATAAACAGTAGCTATAAACTGCAGCAAAACTATATGTGAACTTACATTTTTTGGTCAGTTTATTGTTGTCTGTGCCTAAATCATGTCACTTAAAATGCCCAGATCATGTATCACCATCACAGTTCACAACAGTAAAGCACACTAATCACCTTTTATTTGGCTAAGGACACTAGTGGAAATGACACTGGTGCTATCACAGCATTCCTAAACTGTCTGCATTAGTGGGAAGGTAGCAGTACTTAGAAATAGTACCAGAGTAACAAAATGTGTATTTAGCCAAACCCAGGACTCCATGATGGAGGCATGATGTATCAAAGAGAGGCTATGACCAAAATCACCTCCTATGGATTTTGTTATTTGAGCTGCTGAAGTAAAGCTCAGATACTCTCTAAAGAGCTGGATGATTGTATATATGGAAACAACTTTACCTCACCGCAGATACCAACCGGTCCTTCAATCCTCCATTAGCATATTTTAACCCTTTTAACTATTTTCTGCTTCTAGAACAGAAGTCTACTTTGAAATGACATACTCCAGACTGGTGTTTCAGTCCCACACCTGTATATGACTTAAAGCTGCAGCAACAGCATCACTGCTGTATACAGCACAGCTCACAGGCTTCCCTGAGAGTATGGGCTTAGCATTCCCCTCCCAAGGCAAACCCCACCCTAACATCTTTTGAGCTACAAACCCCCTTCAAAACACCTCCACTGTGATAAAGGCAGTCCTGACAAAATGAAGACTCAAAGATTGCACCTGGTTCTTTAGTTATTTTCAGAAGTTTGGGCAGTGACTTCAACCAAAGATAGTTGATCCTTCTCTGCATGGGTCTTCTCCACACATGCCCTCTCCCTTCTGATTGTCTCTGGTGAACAATGTGATTTGTCCTAACACAAGAATACCATTGCATGGGAATTGCAAGAGGATATAAGTGGATCCCCACCCCTGGCAGGGAGGCCTGCAGGATGTGTCCAGCCTGAAGATGGGGAATACTCATTTTTGGATGAGTGAGTAAAACCACTGAGATGCGGCCACAAATGGAGACAAAATGCTGAAGTAACTGCATAGGGCACCCACTTAGTGTTATCATCCCAGGCTAATTCCCATTGCCCATCATAGACAATCACAAGGGAGATGGGAGTGTGTCGGACACAGATTGCTATACAACTGTGTAGATGTTCAAAGGGACATAGTCACCATCTGCCAGTAAGAACATTCATCAGGTACACAGGTTAGAAAAACAGACTCCTGACTGGGACTGGTTCACCTGTAAGGAATCCACAATATGATAGTTAGGCTTTGGCTTTGACTCACTCTACATGAGGCAAGGATGTGGCCCTATTTTTAGGGCCTGGTTCACAAAATGACTCATCTTCATAGATTTGTTGAAAGCAGAAGGCTTTATTATTAAAATATGATCAAGAAGAAGGATTAAGTTTTTCTCTCTCCAGCCAGGTTAGCTGGAGGGGTCTTCTATGTCTGACTGTGTCTGTGTCTCTCCAGCACAGTCGCAGAAAATATGAAAACAAAGAAAGACAAAATCTTTCATTGGTCAAGGAAAGCACCTTACTAAAACATCTTTTCATATTTACATTCTTTGTCAAGCATTTCTCCTGGGAAGCTACAGAAGTTCCCTTTAGAAATGAAGTTAACTATTACAATTCAAGACAACTTAAAAAAGAAATTGTTTTCTCTAGCTTTTTGCTGTGATTGCTCCATAATTCACCAAGGAGTCAGCAGCACACTCTACCGAAGAATTTTTCTTTTCATATTATATGGAACCTGCTTTCTAAATCAGACACTTTAGTTAAAGTCTCAAAAGATGACCACAGGAGTAACACCTCAGACAAATACATACTTCTGACCAGCCACATTCTCAATCATTTCCTTAAAAATAGGAACTGCATACTGAACTCCCTCTTTGACCAGGTCCTACACTAGCTTGAATAACCACAACTGCTTTGGAAGTGCTCAATTTCAAATAAAAGCAATAGAACAGATTTTTAACTCCATTCATTTCTTTCAGAGTTAAATCTATCCATCCACTTCACAGAACAGCACCTGATATAGCTTAGGGTCACTGATTTTTACTCAGATGCAGCAGTCCAAGCCCCAGAACTCGAGGGCAGAATCAGGAGGGAATAACACTGGCAAAGCCAGCTGAAGAATGCCTCACACCTGCTCATACTCCCCAGAGGCTCTGCTTAGTGCCATGAGTTTCCTCTAATTGCACAAACACTGAAGCCCTCTGCAAAGTATTTTCAATCATGACAAGAAACAAAGAAAGAACTCCTTATCTGGTCTGCTGCTAATGAGCTTTTCAATGTGCCTTTGTGAATGTTTGAATTCTAGTTCCCATAATTGTACAGATAATTTTTTCTCTTAGTTGAGTCTAAAATATCCCGGAATTGTGTTATGATTCAGTATATTTTATTAAGATAATACCCAGGAGCCTAGACCTTTGAAAATCAAGGCACTAATGTTCATTTCAGAGGGTAACAAAAGATTGCTTAATTGATTTGCCACTAGATACCAGTTCTTTTACCTGAAATTTATGGAAATGGAGACTTGTCTTCTTTCCGGAAGTTCCCATGACATACAGAAAATCTGGAGTCAGCACAAAAGGAACTCTCTCCTTATTAATTCCAAGGAAGCTTTTATAATTCCCAAGAATATGGCCAAAATCAATATGGAAAAGGTTACCTCCATAAAGGGAAGAAGAAATCACAGTTAGACAAATACAATAAACTGCTAAGAACACTTATGTGTATTCACTGTAATTCCAACCCCTTTTTTCAGTAGTTATGATCACTCTTAAGTTCAGCAGAAAAGACTGTTTTCTTTCTTTTTTGGGGAAATACATAATTCTGTCTTCTTGGCAAAATTACTTTTTATCTTTGGCAGTTGTTAAAAGTTTGGCAGAACTGGTATATTATCTAAACACACACTCACAGCTTTTCAAAAACCAAGGAAAGCTTGTGCATCATACCCGTAACAATCAGAGTATCACTACATGGAAAAGGCTCCAGAGTTTCAAATACCCATGGGATTCTGGCATTCCCCATCTCCTTGGCAAATGTTGTTGACTAGAACATGCTTTCTCCTCACAGACCTTCATTAGTGATTTCTAAATCAGTCTGTATGTTCAAAGTCTGCATTGCCACCCTTTGGATAGCTTTGAGAGAGAGGCAGGGCATCAGTTCCCACAAAAGCGATGAAAATCTCTCCTTTTAAGGGTCACTACACCCACAGGACTGGAGTGTGCTGCTCCTCTTCACATTATTACTTTCACTGGCAGCCAGGATATGGATACAAGAGTATGGTTACTTAAAAACACAGATTTGTAGTAGTGGCACATGTACAAAAATATAAAACATAGAATTATATAAGATGATACTTAACAGTGATCTGTAGGTGGAACATCCTTAGATGTTCCTGATTTTAAGCCAGCTTTCAAGTTCCCCCAGCCTACCAAATCTGACTCTCTGCAGACCTCTCAGACTGAGATCCTTCTGGCTCCTGAGGCTCAAGACAGCTCCTGTTAAAGACTCTGAGGCAAACCTGCTCATGACCACGATAGAATAACATTTTTCTCTGTTTCTCTGTCTATTGACTTGTGCCTCATTTTCTGCCAATGGGAACAAGCACCACATTATATTATATATAATGTTGAAATTAAAGCACTTATTTGTAGTTTTTTCCTCAAAGGCTTCTGCTGAACTTTTTTACTGTAGTCTTCAATTAGCTAATTTCTGCCTTCATGGTACTTCTTCTCTTTACCCTTCAACCGATAAAACTTTAATATAATCAATATTAAATATCCTTCTAACTATTTTCCATGTCTTATCAGAGACTAATTATGAAGTGAGGGGATCATGAAACTAAAAGTCAATTCCTTAGACTAAATAAAACTCCGCTATTTGTACTGATTGTTCTGGGGTTCTTTTCATAGGTAAGTAAAATCAAGGATGAAACAATGTGCAGCATGGAAGTAACTCCCAAAGTTCAAAGTACAAAAAAACCTGAGTTTCTTCAGGAGGATATAACCATCCCACAGATTTTAGCAGCAAAACAAATACACTCCAGGTACACTTAATTCCTAAGATTTTTCACAACAATGACACTGCTCAGAAGCGAAAATAGTCCAGTAGCATATGAATTCTGACAGAATTCAGTTCCACTGAACACTGTCAGAACCACATCCACACATGAGACAGGTAAACAGCTATCTGCTTTATAAGTTTTTTTGGTGTTCAAACCTTAGATGTAGACAGCAAAAAAAAATTTGGTTTACATTTCTCATGACTTAGTTTGTATCAAACTGCTCCTTAGAAAAAACAATGGCATTATTAATGATAAATATCTACAGCCTATATGAAGGCCAACAGGCATGACAATACATTTCAATAACACAGGAGGACCTGACCTTGTAAGTACCATTGGCAGAACTGGTTTGTCTCTCTTCATTCATGGTTAAATGCATTATTTATTGAAAGGAAAGATAAATCTAGTGAAAGATAAATCTAGACAGTCTGCACATCTATGAAATTCTCAAAAAATAACCCACCTGTTTCTGTAATCATGATGTTGTCATTGTGCCTGTCTCCTATTCCAAGTACAAAGGTTGCCACACAATATCCAGCACAAGAATAAACAAATCTTTCCACAGCTGCCTGAAACTAAAAATAAATCTTAGAGATGTTAAATGCTTCAATGCTAGACACTAAATGCAATCAAAGTTATGTACCTTTCTGTTGACACATACGGATCAACAGTTAGGCAAACTGTCTTATAAAATACACCATTGCACAGCAGAAATCAAGATCACAGCCCTGCCCCACACTCCCTGAGCTGGCTCTATCCCTCAGCACAGAAAAAAGGAGCATAGAGCTGCTCACACATTCTGAGGAAAAATAGGTGGCAGAAAGCTGTGTTAGGTCAGTGGATGTACACAAGCAAAGGAGTTGTGAGCACTCAAACCTGTATCTAAATCCCCTAAAACCATATTGCCTCTTAGTGTTCTTAGATGTCCTCTCAACCTGCTCCTTATGTACCACTTCTAACTTCCATTGAAAAAGGAGTAATTTCAGAAGCATCTTGTGTCTCAGGAATTTGGCTCCCAGCTGGATGCTAAAGGCTTGTTCACAGACACTGGCAGCTGAGTGAAAATGAATGGATTTTTCAAACACTCATAAGTTAACAAAAACAAACAAATGGGCTCTATGCTCCTAAATTAGTAGGCTGCAATCAAAAATCCTACCTAAAAATTCAAAGAACTCACCTTCTCTTCAATCATACATCTCTCCTTGAGCCACTGGTTTAGTATTTCATCCTTAAATGCACCAGTGTTCCCAACTGTGCTCTGCTGAATTTTGGCAATTGTTGTAGCATCTTTCACAATTTCAATCATTCCTAAAGAAAATAAGGAAAAGGTTAGAAGAAGTTACTAAATTGTTATCAGAACATATTAAAAATATGCAAAATTAAATTTTAAACTGTGTTTAAAAATCAGCTGCAGATCTTCATAGGTTGTGAGAAGAAATTTATTTGACAAGAAGCAACAGTTCTTGTTCATTTCCAGCTGAAACCAGCCAGAGCTCATAAAGAGCCTGGCATCCAAACTCCTTTTAAAATGGATGTATCACAAGATGAGTAGGGACCCTCTACATAAGGCTTCTCCCAAGGAGAGGAAGTATTTCTGTCCTGATCCCAATTCACATTTTCCCCAGCTTCTCTCCAACTTCACAAAAATAAGGAGATGAAGAAAAGCTTCAGTTTTGTTGCAGTCTAGGGATGCAAGTGTTTCCAGGGCTGTGACTGAGGAAGAGAGCTGGCCCTCCTGCAGGAAATCCAATCTAAGCTTAAGTATGCATACACACACAAAGCTCAGAAATACCAGTACACAGCGAGGTACAGCAGTGGGATTGTTGGTGAAAAGCTCTGGTTGTCAGGGCCATGGGGTCTGTCCCTAAACTGAACAGACCCTCGCCAAGACAAAACTGGCACATCACAGCAATATGGTGCAGAAACAATGTCTTGTCCTGTTTGTGCCAGCCATGATGGAGGGGAAGCTACAGGCAAATGCAGAAACAGAGGTTGCAACACAACTCTGCACTGTAGCCACGACTAGCAAATGCAGTCCCGACTGGGCATGCCTGTATGGGGGAAAGTCAGATTTCAGTTAAATTTATTTGGTAACTGGAAATATTTTATCTTCTCTCCCTGGTTCAAGTTCAACAGTGTCTTCTAGCTTCAGCTCCAGCTCAGAGATAAGCAAACAAACAAAAATACCCCTTTCTCTCCAAAGCAATTCAAAGGTGTTTCTGGCTTGGTTTCAATTTGACTCTCTCTGAAACAGATCAGTTTCTTTCTATTCACAATCCCACCCTTTTGCAATTACTGAATTACGTGGAATCTTTCAGTAACAGAGTAACAACACAGCTATCTCTTCCTGCCTTCCATGCATGGCTGAATTAATGGCTGAATACCCCCGGAGGTATTCTCTTCTGTCCTTATAGTGGCCTGGATATATTTGCCATAAAACTATTGTGGAAATACGACTGCCAAAACCCACCACCAAGACCACCAAATTAAAAAGCTTTGCATTTTGTTCTGTGCTTGTCAAGCTGCTGTTTTCCCCCGGATGTGAGCTCCAGCTCTCATTCCTGCTGTTGAAAAAGCTTTCCCCGCCTGTGCTCACTAATCTCCCTCTACTGGCCAACAGCTCCTTGATCGTGGGGGAGCAGAGCTGGCTCAGGAGGCGCGACGAGGACAGCAGCTCTCAGCTGGGCTGCATTCAGCGACGAGGGAGTGCAACAGGAAATGCACCATGCGATGTGTTTCTGTGCTACTAAGGCACGTGGCTGTTCTAAGAGCCAGCCTGAACTTCTTACTTTCAGCAGTGATGCAGCACTGCAAGTAGTGAGAATTGACTCACAGAGCCAGGAGCATATGGACATGTCAAAGGGGGAGAGAGCAGGGTATGATCTTTTACCATTGATACAGAGAAGAGAAAGTTCCTCCTACAGAGATGTGCTTGGCAGAAGCAGTGGAGAGGACAAATGCTTCCAGAATGACAAACTCCACTGAATGCAACATCTTTTACAGAATGAGAAAGCTCTACACAGGAGAAGATGCCAGCCCCAGCTCTAAGACACCTGTTTCCCCATGCCCAATGTAGAGTGGGGTACTGTCCTTGTGTCAATACACAAAACTGCCCAAGTTCCACGGAAGTATTAAGAGGGAGGGAAGAAGCAGCCTGGAAGAAGACCACGTGTGAATATTGTGAAACAACATTTGCATGCCACTACTCTGGTTCTGTTCCAAACAAGCATAAGCTCTACATCTAAGTGTGCCACATTGGCTATTACTAATTTAGGCTGCAGGTATTCTCAGCAAACCAAGAAGTGCCAATATGATTAACTATGCCCCTACTGTGGTGCTAAAAGGATGCTAAATTCTTACATCTCTCCCATGCATAAAGGAAAATCCAATATTTCCTTGAAACAGAAGAATGGGAAATCAATTAAGAATTCAGGAAAGAGTAACAGAAATCTGTGACTGAAGTATAAAAATGCTAGAAACATTGGCAGAATTCCTCCTTTTTCCTCCATTTTTTCAATACATTACATTGTCTTGAGATAATTTTAAACAATACTAAATCAGATCCTAAAAAGCTCTCTAAAAGATTGGGTTTAACACATTTAAAGGAAAGGAACCCCCCCAAATTTCCTTATATTTATAGTTAGTTAATATTTTGATGTAAAATGTTCATTTCCTTTATTATTAAAATTCTATCAACAGATATTATTCAAACATTTATATTAGGAGAAAAGAAACTCTCTTATGTCACACTATCAGGTACTTTATCAGTGAGTTTGGGTTCCCTCCATTGCTGAGATATCCTGAAATCAAGACGATGTTAAAAAATTTTATGTAGCAATGGATTTTAGAGAGGAAATACATTACAAAAGTATATTATAGAGTTCTTAATTTTACTGGGATTTCTTACTTGGTTTCTTTCATCACAAGTTCTGAAAAATTGATCATCTGTGCTAGAGGAATTAATGCCCTGTGAGAAATATTGCCTGAGTAGCCTGTTAAGTATTGTTGCTTCTATGTGGTATAAAGCTTTAGGTCAGGAAAAAAAAAAGTTTTGCTCTTTTCTCTATCAACATATTAAACCACATCTTGAATAAGTCACTCACTTTCACTGCTGTTTCATACTAAATACTGTTATTAAAGACAAACTTGCAGCACAACCCAATTAGTTGGACTTGCACAGGAATCACAGCCAGTAAAGCTGGTTCTGCAGCTCAAGGAAGGGCAGAAACCACTACCAAGATGCAACTGAAGGCTGCTCACAGAAAGTGTAATAAAGTGCTATTTACCTCAGGACTACAGCATATATTAGAATAGTTCTCCCATACACATTCTCTGTAAATATGGTATTTTGAATTTCTAATCACAGTAAATGTGCTCCCATACCTATTTTGTTCCCTGTAGAAATGCAACCATATGGCAACAAACAGAGGTCCAAGGATTCTGCTTCCCAAATGGATTCCATAATTCGAAGAATCTAGTAAAAACAAATGTAAATGCTAAGTTATTTCAAATTATTTTAACATTACAGATTAATCATTATATTACTCATTATATATTACAAATAATACTACCCAGACTTCTGAGATGGGGCTAAACTTACTTTGCTTTCGATTAGGAGATAAATAGAGTAAGTGTGCAGCCATTCAAGATTATCAGTTACAGAACCAGGGTTTATATTTCTTCATCTGTCCTGTGACCAGACGATCTCTACTTTTCTATAAACTACTAATAAACACATTGTATGATTTCTACACAAGGTGAGATTGAATGTGTTAGCAAGCATGTCCATTTTTTCCCATAAATACCCCCAAAAGCACTAACAAACCCGTTGTCAGAAACTGAGTGACAGTGTCAGAAAGTGAGTCTCAGAAACTGAGAAACTGAGTGTCAGAAACACAGTAACAATAAAAAACTGTAGTACAACAAAGATGATCCAGTGTTAATGTCAGCCTTGCCATATAGAGTTTAAAATACAAAAGACAACCTCATATTTCATAGACAGCGAAGACAGCAAAGATATACGTACTTTGGAAAAGTAAAATGATTTTAAAATATTTTAAAATATTCATGTTATTCTTTCTGTAAGTTTTAGCTCTCATACCTGTAAAATTAGCATGTCCTGACGGAGGTCATCTCCATGTTTGAAGATGATGCCTATGGTTTCATTTGACAGAGCTGTTGGATCTGCACATTTAAATTCAAGCCAGAGAGGCTTCTTCTTAGATGCCATTACTTTACATTTTTCTATCTGTGAAAGACAGGTTTATTGCTTGCTAGCCATTTTATGCCAACATCAACCCAAGAAACCATTTTAACAGTAGCTACAGAATAGTTTACCAACTTCCACTCAGTTATATCACAAGCAACTCACTGAAAGCAGACGTAAAAAACAGTGTTCAGTTGCCACACAAAGCCTCCCTGAACCTGCACAACTTTTAACTACTGTCCATGATAAAGGAAGAAGTATATCTTGACTCTCCAAAACTGGATTTAGCTTGTAAATCTACTTCACACAGGTTTAAAACAGGAATAGACATTTTGACAAAACAGGAAATTATGGACCCTCACAACAGCACTTTGACCAGGTGCTTTGCAAAACCAGAATGTAATCATTGTCCAATGCAATTTACCACAGCATCCACCCTTGTGACTTCTAGCAACTACGTTCCAGATTGCTTGATTCAATTCCCTTAGTAAATTGCTCACATTCATGGGGGAAAGGGCATTTTTGAAACTAATTTAATGTAATAATTCACAAAATAAGAAAATTAATTCCCTATTTAGTTTTATTACATTTTTAACATTGATAAATTCAGCACTGAAACTGCAGTATTTCAAATGTTTTCTCCAGTAATTATGGCTAATACAACTGTAGTATGCCTTACTTTCTATTCTGGAATTCCTGAATCATTGTTGAACATTACTATGTACAATAAAGCTGTCTAACATTAAAAAAAAAAAATGCAAGTGCACATCAGTGTTCGAGAGCTGATGCAACCCATGATGTAGGAGTATTTTAGTGTATTCACATTTCATAAAGATTATGGACAGATAGGACTTGTTAAAATGAGCATGAAATGAAAGCTTAGTTTGTTTTACCAAACATTTTTATTCATGAAGTTTGGAAAAAGAAAAACTAACTCATCAATTTTTGGACATAGCTATCTTCCTTTGTGAATCTATTGCTTCATTCATCTAGGAAGGTCCTGGTAGGACTGAATACCTCCTAAGTGAAGGAAAACTAGAAAATCCAGAGAAAGCTCTTATTTTATAATCTACTTTCTGTCAAGCAGTTGACAGACAAGACACTTCTGTACAACAAAAGAGAGACAAATACAAACAAGAAAGTAGTATTTAAGAAGTCACAAATAATTTCTGAATAAGAAATGTCTGAATTGACTTCTGTGCTGACAGTGCTTCAGCCATGCGTAGCTGGGAGGTGTTTAGTTTTCTCAGCTTGAAGTCAGACTATCTTATAGCCTGCCTCCAAGGGCACAGGTTTATTTAACAGAAACATGGCCATACTGGACAACACCTGACTATTCAGCAATTCCTTGAGCTGGATGGTTTGTCTGTCCTTAGCGAGGAGAAAAAATAAGGGATTCTTTTCTTGTAAGGTACTTACTGCACATCAAGTGATTCCAAGAATCTTGACTGTGCTTCTCTACCCAGACCTCACATTGCATTTTAGATGCATGATCCAATTTCCTTTCACTACACATCTGCTGATTTATGAATCTTATTTTTAAACTCTGAGTCAAATATACACAATTGCAATCTCACCACAAAACTGAAGGCAGAAATATAGAAAAACCCAAGTGTTTAACTAATTTCTAACCAAATCATAATGTATTTTATAAGAAAAACAACAAAGAGATACTGAAAAATCAGAAATAGCTGAGGTAGACATTTTTGTCAGTATGATGAAGGTCTGGACCCAAACCTTAGTGACAGATACGAATCATGGTAAGACAGAGAAAGTAACTGGAAGAATAGAAACTGAATATCCCAAAACCTCTAAGTCAGATAAAAGAGTTTTATACAGGTATTTATCTTCACCTGGCTAAATCCTGGATTAAACTAATGGAAAAATTATAACTTCCATTAAATGATTAGAATTTCATGGGTTGTTGCAATTTTTTTAGCACATGGTGGCATGTCATTACATTTAGAAAAATAATAATAACTCTGGGAACAAAAACCTCCTGATGGAATGTCATTGTACTGAAATAAGACCATTAGATATATAAGCAAAATTTTTTACCAAGTGACACATACTTGCAAATAGATTTTTTTTAAAAAGATTTGTAGAAAGTCAGAATATACTTACCACTAGTGCTCCTGCTCTTAGCCCAGGATCATATAGAACTCTAAAACTTTCTGGAAGTTTGCTGCCCTGTAATTTTTCAAGCTTTTGTCTCAGCTGTGCAATAACTGCAATTACAAGTAAGAAAACACAATGAAATTAAAAGTTGGAAGGCAAAAAGGTTATAGGTAATCAAACTTGTTGAGCGTTATAATTTGGCTATAAAGCTCTGTTTAGCTATTTTTCAAATTGCTTTCCCCCTGGATCTCCTGATTCAAGGAATGGTGGAAATCTCTTGAACATGCAGTATTAATGGTCAGGGCTGTTTCAGACACCTAAAGGTAAAGTCTTCAAACACCTCAGAAGTCATGTGCCTTCTCTGCAATGTTAGAAACACTGCATAGAAAGAGTTTACACTAAAATGTCAGCTTTTGTTTAAAAAACAAAACAGTGTAGAACACACAAAAAATTATTTTCCCTCATAACTGACAAGAAAGGCAGACAGACTCACTGTTTTTGAGTTTCTCTGTAACCATAAGGAGACAAATTACAGAGACACTGAAGTTCCTATCCTCCTAAAACTGGTTTCATAGTGCAGACTTCTTAATCTCATATTCCAGTAAGAAGAAAATTTGCTGTACATTTATACGAGCAAGAATTTTAATGTTCATATCTAAACACAATCTTTTAATTAATAAAACCTCAAGCTTCTGAATCTTCAGCTCAGAAGAGTACAGATTATACAATGCATGATGTATTTTGTTCATCTCAGCTAGTGAGTGTCAGCAGTGTAAGCAATACAATGGCATTATCCTGCACTAGGACAAAGATCTGAACACTTCTAAAAGAAACTGTGGCTACACAGCAGAGAGTGTATATATATGCTCAAGTAATTTTGGAGATAAAAATTAAAGAGCAAAAAAAATTGTACAGAGAAAGCTAAACATGGACCTGGATACTTAAAATAGAGTCACAATCACAGAACCATGGCTTAGTGTGGGTTGGACAGGACCTTTAATGGACATCTAGTCCAACCCCCCCGCAATGAGCAGGGACATTTCAACTCAACTTGCTCAGAGCCCCGTCCAATCTGACCTAGAATATTTCCAGGCATGGGGCATCTCCACCACTCTGGGCAACCTGTTCCAGTGTGCCAACACCCTCATCATAAAAGAAAATCTTCCTTAGGCATAGTCAAAATCTGCCTGCTTTAGTTTAAAACCATGAACCCTTGTCCTATTGCTACATGCCCTACTAAAAGTAAAAAAAGGCAGGGGACGAACTCCCTGTAAGCACTGGAAGGCTGATGTTAGGTCTCCTGAGCCTTCTCTTCTCGAGGCTGAACAACCCCAGCATTCTCAGCTTTTCCTCACAGGAGAAGTGCTCCAGCCCTCTCATTGTTTTTGCGACTCTCCTCTGGACTCACTGCAGCAAATCCATGTCTTTCCTGTCCTGTCCCAGAGCTGGATGCAGTATTGCAGGTGGAGTGTCACAGGGGCAGAGTAGAAGGGCAGAATTATCTCCCTTGACCTGCTGCCTATGCTACTTTTGATGTAGCCCAGGACACTTTGACTTTTTGGGCTGTTAGTGCACATTAGACTGAATCAGCACAGTTCAAATGTTGCTATCAAATTAAGAAAGTCAAGCCAAAAGAATTGACTGACAACTCACGGAACACAAATGTTTCACCTATCCTAGAGGGTTTTAGAAGAGAACTACCTAGCAGTGCCTGGTAACTAACGTGGTATCTCTCAGTAAAAAAAAAATCTGACAGAGACATAAAGGAGCTAATAAGTGGACTCTAAAATTAGACACTTCTCAAAAAAAAACCCCTCAAAAATCCCAAACCCAAACCAACAGTAACACAAAAACAAACCAACCAAACAAAAAACCTCCCTAACAACTCCCCCTCTGCTCCCCAAAACCCCCTAAGTTGTAGTAACTTGGATAATGAAACAGCTTTCTAGAACGTAACTACAGATTTCCTAGACAAATTTGTAGGAAAGTTACTGTTTATAGTTTACTGTTAGTTCAGTAAGTATCCTCATTGTAATATAATGTAATTTGAAAACTGTATGCAAACCAACTGAAGCTACAAAAGATTAGGAATAGCTGATTTTTAAACACAAGTAAAGGTACTTGCTAAAACAATTTTCAAGTTGATCTGTCTTAAGAACAAGGTGCTATGCATTTTAAGAGATGAAACAGCTGTATAGACACATTCTTGAGAGACAAATCATCTAGCACAGAGGGTGGTGAAAGCAGATAATCCCATGCAAGAAGTAATATTATGATCTTAAGAATTTATTTATTTATTTATTATTTGCTATCTTCAAATATAAACAAAGAGATTACAGTGAAAAGTGAAAGAAACAGTTTGACAGCATAATTGCCACTGGAATAGTACGGACCTAGCAGGAAGGAATTTATTCTTTACAATCCACAAACACTGGAGAAACATATATACAAGAATTAGATGAGTCTGCCTGACAGAACGAAATGAAACAGGACAAAACACTCAGACTGAAAATATGAACAACGATGAACATTAGAAATATTGGGGCAAAAAAGAAGCAATAACCTAAAGAATAAATTTTAGGATATATCTTTTTTAAAGTATAAGAAGTAGAGGGTACCTGTAGAAAAAATTATGTCGTCAATAATCTGAGAATAAATTATATTAGATACAGCATATTAGTAGGACACTCCACAGCTTCAGGAAGCCTTATTCAGTGAAAATGTCAATTATATAAGTCATCTTTCAGTGTTCTGCTGTACATTACATCCAAAGATTCTTTAATTTCAAACCTGGTGGGTGTTAATGTGATTGCTTTCTCTTGAAACTTTTCTTCTTTGCCCACATATCCTTCAAAGATAATGCATTATGGAATCCACTGCTCTTACAGACATGTACATCTGCAAGGTTGTATAGTTTCTTTCCAAAATATGGGATTCTGACTAAATACATTTAAGTCGTAGAGTATTTTAAGATAAATTTAGGAAGTTGTTTAGAAACAATGTTTTATATGCGGCTTCAGTAAGTCCCATAACTCATACTATGTGGTAACATAACAGATATTTATATATATATATATATATCGAAGTGTAAACATTTCCTTCAAATCTCTTGGCACACCACCACCTCTGCATAGGCAGTGTGGAGAGCCTTTCCAATCCAAGGACTTCCTCACCTGGAGCATACCAAGCCAACCGTACAGGAAGAGGTGGTCTCTCTACAGCTCTTAGAATTTAAATATTGTCCTTTTTCTTCTTGCACTTACTCCCAACACCAAGCAAGTAACAGCAATGGGGATAAACAAGTTTTTAAGAAAGCTGCAGGGAGGAATAAAAGGCAAGCAAAACCCAGAGGTAAAGAGGCATTGCATAACCCTACTGCGGCTTCCAAAGCAGTGCTTACAAGAACTGGAAGTATCAATAACACATCTGTGCCTCACAGGACTCCTCAAAACATCTATACTCACTCCTGATTCACCAGCTACTTTCACGGCATAGTAGAGGCTGCACTGGACTCCTCCGTAATATTCTTACCAAAAATCTTCTAGTGAGAGTTTAGGGGAAGGCTGTATTTCTTGGCAAGTGTCACTTTTAATTTCCAGTTAATATTTGTGTCTTCCTTCAGCGTTGGCATTCAGCTAAGGGTTATGTACAAGAACCTACCTGTTTCCCAGTTGGCATAGCATGAGGTTCAAGAAGATAAGCCAAATCTTGGGAAAATACTGGGTGTCTAGAACATTGATATTCTTCCCCTTTTGGGGTGAAATGAGCAAACAAATCTATTAATGGTTTAATCATTATTAATTTACACTCACATTTTAAAGGAAATAAAAATGATGCCTATTGACAGTAATTTATCAACAAATTTTCTAAATGAACAGTACAATTTCCTGCCTAGTTTTTCACACCCAAAGAGAAAAAACAGTATTAACAACAAAGAAATGCCTTTTAGCAATTACCTTGAGAAGTAACATCATACTTTTCTGCAGAAACCGATTTAATCTCCATTGTGACTTTATGCAGCAATTCAATTACTTGAACCTGCTTCATGAAATCGTGCAGCATTGCTTTTCCACAGCCCCTAAGATAGGCTTCGAGGATGACTGCAAACCTCTGTTGGTAGTGCATGGACTGGGCAATTTCACTTCTTAAAAACCAAAACAAGAAGTGACCAATTCTTTTGTTCTACAGACAAAGAAAAATATTACAATTAGCATTCATTTCTTGACAAAGGGTTTTAACAATGCCAGCAACTTTAGCATAAGTTGGCTGTATTTTGAAGTACTTACTCTCAAACCACGTTTTAGCAGAAATCTGGCTAATGCGCTGTCATGATATGGCTCAAATTTCACAGCCTGAGTAATGCAAACACAGAAGATGTTAACATTTAAGATCCCACTGCACTTACACTTAACCAATGACATCTAGAGAACACACTGCTGCAGGAGTAGAAAATGTGTAGAAAAGCAGGTCTTTTTGAGGCTTCTCTGTCTGATTCAAGAAGCACATTTTGCTTGCAACAGGTTCTTTTCAAGTTTACTATTAATGTGACAACGCAAGTTGTTGGACTTCCTAACCAGGGAGTCCAACCTGAGCATATGCACTAACTAACGTAATTCTTGGCAAAAACCAGTAAGATCAGAAACCAGCCTGCAGTATGATTGACACTGAGAACACTTGAAATGATTACTGGCAGATGGAATAATATATTTGCAATAGTTCTTAAATAAAATGTTTCAATATTAAAATACTGGTTTTGGAGAACATCTGCTACTTTGGGACTAGGGCACCAGGATTCACTGCTGGGTTCCCCAGAACGCACAGGATACAGGAGCAGCTTTTCAGAGCACTTAGCTGGCCTTTATTCTGTAACTGGATGACAGAATCAAAGCTCTGGTATGCATCCTATATTAATGAAGTACAATTAAGAGGAAGACTTCACCAGACCTTTTTTTTACTGACTGTGAAAGCAGACGTATTTTTTCTCTTCCAAAAGCTGCTCCCTTCCACCCAAGCCCACAGACATTTCCAAGCTACTGCCAAAAAAGGGGGGTGGGAGGAGGAGGGGAAAGTCAACAACTCTTTTCAAGTGTCAGCATTGGAATCTTTTTGCTGTTATTCTCTCCTTCATCCCAATAACCAAGTGAATTGGTCTACCAGAAAATAATCACGCTTCCAGGTTCTGGGCTGTGCACGGGAACTTGTCCACTTTAACTTTTTTCCCAGCAGCTTCTTTCATGTTACTTGAGGAACTCAAGTTTATAGAAGGTTTGTATTAAGATTAATGGTGGAAAAAAAAGTATGCATTTATATCCCATGGCAACAAAAGAGAAATAAGAAGCATACAATCTATGAATCAGAGTCACAAAATCCCTGTCATGGACTGAGGGGGTTGGTGAATGGCTTCAGGTTCTGGAAATAGAGTGGCAGGAAGCAGCCTGTAGGGAGATTAAGGGAAAACAAAGGGATGCGCAGACAGCTGGGTACATGTAGTATGCTCATCTTTCAGAAGCAACAAAGTATGCAAACCTCTAGCAATAGTTATTCAACAGAATATAATGGCTCTTTCAAGATCACTGCGGTCTGCAGCTTGCAAAGAAGCAACCAAGCCATCAGCAAAGCTCTGCAAAATTCATCGAATAAATCATAGTTTTATAAACTTTTACAAGTATGTGGCACACAGTTGCATTTTTATTATTATCAACATGGTTTCTGAAATGTAAATTGTCCCGTGGGTTTATTCAAAAGAAAAAAAAAAAAGCTTTTTCAGTCAGCCTTCCTGAATGAACAAACTTATAAAAATGTCACAAAGACATGTTCTTTCTAGATGCTGGCCAAGAGACAGACAAGAAAGCCAAGCACCAGACTTGCCCTTCTCCTGTATCAAAACTCTGCAAGAACTGTCTTGACTTGTCTGTGCAGTACTGTTTTATATCCCCAAAAAACATTGTTTTATTTAGGAAAGACAATGAGAATTCACAAATACAACAATATACAGATCCTTTTACTTTGTGTATGAGATTACGAGGCATGAGGGGTTTTTAATAAAAACTAATTTTCACTGCAGTAAGGTGCCCAAAAGCAATAATTATCACACAAATTCAAGTTCCAAGAAAGCCTATTATAAACCTCGTTCTCGTATATATTATGCTTACTGTTCACATAACCTTGAAAAACAATTTAAGACTGAACTATGGCCAAACCACCAACCATTACTTCAAAACAAAACCTCCTTATTGAACTTGTAAATATATTTTAACATAAAACAATATTAAAAAATGTATTATGACCATCTTTATTGAGCTGATGTTTTTAAAATAATTATTTTAAGAAGTCCAGTCCATTTTTTCTTTTTTCTTCACAAAGTCAAATATCAACTTTTGCACAGAAACAATAAAAGCTGGACATTAAAAAATGTGTGCTGGCATTTCACCAGGTTCCTGTGTGTACCTTTGCCTTGTCAATTCAGCAGAAGGCCTTTACTCATTGCCATATACATGCAGTATAGCCATTGGTGTTTATCTTACAAAGAATTTTGTTGCATTTTAACTATCCTATCCATGGTTTATCAGCTGTACAGAGAACAACAGACCATTATAGGAAGCTCAATAGGTTGATTTATGGTGTGGCTGCTTCTATTTGAAATAAACCTGGGGGAAGTAAAATGTTTGATTTTTAACTCTACAGAGGATAAAATGGGAATATCCTGTGCAGAGTGAAATAAGCCATAGAGCTTTCATAGAGGTGTGCATCTGAAAAGTGATGACCATTCGCAAAATAGATGTGTCCACTGGAGCAGAGGAATGGCCAACATCCATTCTCTGAAATACATAGATTTTAAATACACTGTCATACCCAAACTTTGCTGCAGGATGCTGACAGCTTATGTTCTATAGCTAAAAAAAAAAGACAAGGAATGCATCAGAGAGGAAAGAGTTGGAATCCAGCATGTTTTTAGTTTTTAAGGATGGTAAGCTCATTATTTTTTACAACACCTCTGACTAAAAATTACAGTGAAGCTAGGGCACTATGATTTTATGCTACAGTATTTTATTTAACTGTTAGAAAGGTTTATTCTTTTTAAAACTCACCAGATTTGTACTTCCTGAAAACAAACAAACAAAAAAAAAATGGAAATAACCCCAGTATTTCCCCTGTCTTCTCAGGCATTTTGATAGCAACCAATCATCATCCCAAACTCCTAATTTGGATATAAAAAAAAAGCGAATAAAATTGCTGAGCCACATGTAGACAGCAAAAGCTCACAAGCCAAGCATATATATAGCAGCAGCTACGTGGGAGGCCCAATGAGGTAACCGTAGCGACTCCTTTGGTTAATGCAGAAGTCCATAAATTCTGCCTAATCTTCAGACAAGCAAAGACAAGGCTAGAAAGGCTTTGTTTAATGCACTACCAGTGTGCAGCAAAATCTGAAATACTAACTTCATTCTCCTGGAAATCTGGGCTCTCTCTGAATCTGCAGAAATAAAATAGCAGCTTCCCCAGCTGCNTTTTTTTTTTTTAAATTATGAATGTTGTCCTTTGATTCTTTGAAATAAGTATTTCTTGCTCTGAGGGATGGCAGCCTTTCCATGCAAAACAGAGCCCTGTCAGGGGTAGGAGGCCTGCAGAGCCACCTGGCTCCAGGGGCCATGCTTACCAGGAAGAATACAGGCTGCAGTTTCCATCAGCCACCAGAGGAGACTGTGCCACTTCCAACTGATGGCATCGTGCTGAGAGAAAAGCAACCAAACCAATTTTCTTGTGTAACTGATATAAACCTTCCCAACATTTGATCTGGCAGATCTGCACACAAAGTGTTTCAAATTGATACACCAGTGATCCCTTGCCATTAGAACCACAATATTGCACCCAAGTTCCCAGAAGGACTTAACCTTATTACATAATCCTAGCAACTCTTTAGTTACATTCAAGATTTTGGGGGGTAGTTTCTAGATAAATTTGTTCCCCTTCAACAGTACAAGTCACTGCAACATACTGTGTAATTACACTGGTGTTCTTGACCTAAAACCCAAGCCCAGATTTTTCTTCAGGCCTTGCCAACATCAACATCTGCATTTCTTTCTGTCTACACTCTTTTTAACTACCAGTAAAGTCAGACAACAACTCTTCAGTGCCATGTGATTCAAACCTGATACAAACAGGGTTACAGACAGCACAGTTATGATTTACTCTCATCGTAGCTGTGCTGGCATTAACAATTTCCAGAAAAACTTACTACTATAAATACAAGATGCAAATCATAAGACACAAGGCAATGGTACCACAAAAACAACAAAAAAGGCAAAAGACAAAAAGTAGAAAAGTATATTTTTCATTAATCTGGTTACTACCACCGCTTTGACTAAACACTGAAGACTTCGAAATGAGGGAATACTAACAAGACCTACTAAAACGGGAAATGCAAATGATGGGGTAATGCAAATATATTCCTGGAAGGCAGAGTTCAAGAATGCAAATACACCCTACCTGCACAAGCTGTAAAAGATAATGAAGAACATCATCATCTTCTAAACTTTCCAGTTTTTGAACTGCCATTGCTCGGACATTTTCATCTGAAAAGTTACAGTCCAGAAGTTGCATTGTGAGTCCAACGTCTAAAGTGCTCTGATCCCAAGCCTCTTTTTTAGCTAGCAACTGGTATGTTTTGGCCACTATTTCTTGCTGTCCCCATTTCACAGAGCTAAGCAGCTTAGGATATGCCTTGGGGTGCTTTATGCTCTCGTATCTGAAGTGCCACAATAGTTCTTTGTCCTCAGGAGAAAGTGGATTAAGTGGGTCAGTTGCTATGATCTCTTCAAGTTGCTTGCGAAGCTGGTTGGGCATTTCAGCTCGGGTCCTGTCCCCCTGGGGGTCTGATGATATCCTGTGCTTGGGCAAGGCAATTGGGTGACAATATTTGTCCAGCACAATAGAGATAGCCATTGAGTTTTCTTTATCTGGGTTTGTTGCTGATGTGAGTTTGTCTGCATTGATACTCCCTTGTTCTTCCCCCTTACCTGGAATTTTCCACATGTGGAGCACATACTCCCCACTTCGTAGCAAGAAACGGTGATCTATCAACAAAAGATTTACATAATAGAGAAGCTGGGTTTTGAATTTTGCATCAGAGTTGGAGGATTCATGTGACTGAAGGTTTGTCTTTGCACATGGTCCTTGTGCTTTGCCACAGTATATCTGAAGATTCAGAAGTGCTCCTTTAGGCAAATCCTTGATTTTTATGTCAAACTCCAACCAAATATTCCACAGAACCTCCTCAGTAAAAGGCTTTGATGAAGTTCTTCTCTGTGAAAGGAGCTGTTGCCCATGTTGAATGTTAGCCTCTACAAACACAGTAAGATCAGTATTTCTTGGTAAAACTGGGATATCAATGCCAATTATTTTCACTCTGAATTTTCTATTACAATCCCACAAAGAGATAGTGAAGACTCTCTCGTGATCTTTTCCATCTATTGTCAATTGTTCATGATACCCTGTAACTCCTGTACAGTCATCCACCAAAGGCCATTCTTCCTTCTGAACTTCATCCTCATTTGGGTCAGGGGGATTGTCTAGGACAAGGTGGATTTCTTCTCCATTCTTAAGGCACTGTCTTATCCAGTGAAAATCTTTGATTGGTGTCTCTCCAGTAATGTACTCATCTCTGCCACAAATCCTGAGAACAAAATCCAGTTCACTATGATCTTCAGGAATGTCCATCAAAGACTTTTTCTTTGCCATTTTTGTGAAAAAGCTGTGGAGAATCATATCTGGAGTGTCATCTATTGACACTTTAATTTTCTGACTAGTTGTTCCTCTATGTATGATTATGAAAATGTTATTATTACTGATCTTTTTAAATAAATATTCTGGGAGCGGCTTAGATGTAGTCCATGGGTGCATTGCATATAATTTAGGATCTCTGCAGGCTACCTCTATCATTCGTGGAGTAACTAATCTGCGCCGGGTAAATTCTAGTTCATCATCATGCACATTGCTTACATCAGTGACATCATAACCAATTAAATCATTAAGTTGCTGCTGAAATTCCTGAACTTCTTCTGATGGTTTTTGTTTCTGGACAACATAGATCTTGCCTACCTTTTTCTGTAACACCTTCCAGTAGAGTATGCAGTCCAGTGTCTGCAATACTTGATGTTTATCATAAATTTCATACCATTGTCCTTTCTTCTGATACTGCAGAATAAACTGGTCTGGGGTGAATGCATGGTAGAAGTCTGTGGTTTGACTCATCTCTATTGCACGCATCCAAATCTGTGCCTTCATTTGCTCAACTGTACAGTTGCCAGCTATTTCAAGTAACATAATTTCTGGTGTTTTAGTATGTTTATTGCATGTAGGTAAAATGAACTCAATGGGTATCAGTTCCATCGACGAAAAACTACTCGATGTACAATGAGGTTTCATTCTTCTTCTCCTTCGTTTGTTTTCCTCTCTCATAACAACGGGCTGCTCATGATCCTCCAACTCCATGCCAGAAGAAATCTAGCAAAACATACAATTACTTGATTACTTTCTCATTTACATTTATCTTTACTCTTACTTTTTAACCTTTCATATACACTTCTTATATTTCCGCTTCCCCTTAATTTCTGGTCACAAATACTTGATTTACATAAACCATCTCAGATGTAATCTACTCAATTCAATACCAGATATAAGTAAAAACCCCTCCAACCAACTCTCCAGTGATTAAGTAATTAATATAGAGGTTTTAAACATCCTGCCCAGATTTTACTGAGGATAAGCAGTTTGAATGTTCAACATCCCTATGGATTTGTTCTTGCTTCTGTTTGATCAAGCACTGATTCTTCTGCTGCCTCATCTGTTTTGATGCTGCTGATGTTAACAGAAGTGGATTTTCATAGAAATCAAAAGACATGGTCCTGTATATGAACAGAATGCAGTCCCACTGAGCTCCAGGAATGACAGAAAGTAACAAAACAAGCAATTTCTTTGCAGTCTGTTGAGATGTAAGCCTATTCCTCTGCCTCTCTTTTTAGTGATGAGGAATCAGGACTTCAACCTAAACAAAGCCCTTAGGATCCAAAAGTCAGGGACTATTTCTGACATGCATCTAAATTCAAGGCTAGTGTCCTTAGATGTGCTTCTTTTAAAGAAATCAATTCACCGGACTGATAAAATCCATCCATTTTCAAAATACACACTGCCAGTGTGAACTATTAGTTTGTTACAGAAGAAAAATGTCCCAAGCTGATGCTGATTTATTACTCTATACATCAAATCACACCTAAAACACCAGTGAAACAATATTAAACATGAGCAGCCTACCTTATCAGCATTCAGTAAACAAAAAAATATTGTTGCTCAGTTAATCTCCATTGACCAATATTAAACTGGAAATTATTCACTGAGAGCTTAGAAGTGGAAGGCAGTGCTGATCAAGTGCACTCGCACAAGCCAAGTTACAGCAACATACTGAACTTCTTTTCCAAGCAACACTTTCTACACATAAAATCTTTAACTGCTGGAGAAGAGTAAAGCCAGTGTAATGATGCCTTAGCAGACAATAAAAGAAGCAGATAAAAATATAAAAGGCTAAACTCAAACAACATAGCATGCTAACATGTTAAAATGCTAAAATTCTTCTTTTGAGTTCCAGAAAGAAGCGACTGTGGACACACCACTTCTGTAATTGACAAAGTACAAGGAAATATTACCTGCTTACAAACCAAAGGCTGAATTGCTGAAGATGATTCATTTGTTTAATTTTTGTAGTTCCTATTTTTTTAAAGGAAGATCATTCACAAAAAAAAAAGTCTTTGTTTAAGCTGTTCTGCTTTTCTTGCTTGCCCTCATATCCAGATGCAAAGGAAATGCTGCACTTACCAGGAAGGAAGTTTTAACCAAGTTGATTATACATATGATTGCTCATTTTAAAAGAAGTCAGAATGCTTTTCCTGTTACAACAGCAAAATACACCAACAGTACATCAATTTAACACATACGTAAACAAGACATGCTTTAAAAATAGCAAAGAATAATCCGGGCAATAAATTTAATGAATTCAAATAAAATATATAAACCAAATATATTTTTGAGAGATTACCTGAAAAAAAAAATATAAATACTAGGTAAAAGACAACTAAATTTGCAATGTTTCATTATTTTTATTTTCATGGTGATAGCCCTTTGAGGACTCCCAATTTAAATTCACTAGAGTTTTTAAGGCAGTCTCCATACGGGCATCACATAAAGATTGCATATGCCAAGGACTTTGCATGGTAACCTCAGCAGCAGAACTGCTGAACAGCTGTACCCCTAATATCTTTAACTCATTCATTTATGATTACAAACACACAGAAATGGCAACTTTAGACTCAGAAAGAAATTAAACCATAGTCTTTCAACCCTAATTCTTGTGGTTAACTACAACCTGAGGAGCTGTTCTTTTACTAAAAAAAAATCCCCACAGTAAAAAACATTTGGGAAAACAGGTAAAAAACAGAAAGAAAAGACAGAAAACCCTCTAAATTCATCCTTTTTCCTTATGACTTTTCCAATGAAAACTGACCATTTTGAAGAGCAACAAGCAGTACAAATCCTACAGTGGTAGATATCATGCAAAAATGATGATTCTAGAAAAGGAGGGAAAAAGTATGAAACAACTGAAAGGTTGTTTACCAACAGTGAAGTGCCTTTTCTTTTTTTAATATATGCACATTTCCTATTTATGAGACACATTTTCTATAAAAATGTGAAAAATAACCCCTCCCTCTGTATTGGCAAAAGAATCTGACAGTCTCTTATTTGTCTCCAACATGCCAAGGTTGATTAACACTCTGCCAAGGTTAAAAAGCAGAAAATACCCTCTACCACTGACACAGCACTTCTCTCTCTGAGCATCATTCTGCTTGTCAGCTAAGATATTTTCCTTTTAGAGGTTATTTTTCTTAGGAAGTCAGTTTGGGGAGAACACATTCTGTCCTAGCTCCCTTTATCTTTAAAAGCCCGCATTTGAATTTTCTCGAGGAAATGGTGAAGTTACCCTGAACATTTTTTTGATGACACAAAATCTACCCATCTTGGCCAAGACACGTCCAAAACTCATCCTCCACCCATGCTCAGCCTGTCAGCATTCATCAGCCACAGCCTCTGTGCCATCTCAGCACTATACACTGCATTCCTCACTCATCTCATGTAAACTCTAAAATGAAAAGTAGTCACGTATTTTCCTTCATTTAAATGTAAGCAACTAGCATTAAGGGTTTTTTCACGCCAACAGGCTATGTAGATTTTTTGCAAAGAGTCCTTCCACTAAAAGTCATTGTGCTGCCTCATTAAGTAAACCCGGAGTAATTTCAGTTTCATTGGGTTCTGCAGATCTAGGAAAGATTCCTGGTTTAAATGTCCTCAGCCTGCTCCTATGAGTCATGCACCTAATTAATTCTTCAAACACATACATATACAAATAGCTCTTCTACCATTACTCCATAGATCAAGACCACCAAGACAAGCAACGGCAGCATCTCTCCCTCATACAGCAAAGAACTACCCTGCACACTGCTTAGCAAATGCAATTGTTTCACACTCTCATCCACTTATAAAGGCAAGTAGAGCAACATTTCCATGGGTTCAGATATTAGCCCACAAATTTCATCAGACACAACACAAAATGTGTGGCACTTCTGTAGCTGCCTTGCCCATACAAGGCTGTCTTTTCTCCTGCATTCATCTGGGCTGTGACCTGTTATGTCTAGACCAGCCCG
Source organism: Vireo altiloquus (assembly GCA_013396875.1). Lineage (NCBI taxonomy): Eukaryota > Metazoa > Chordata > Aves > Passeriformes > Vireonidae > Vireo > Vireo altiloquus. The sequence goes on along the minus strand of VZRF01011324.1, from coordinate 20,058 downwards.
ATCCAATCTCCATCTGCAATTCTGCTCTGATCCCTTTTCCTCAGCTTCAGAAGGCAATAATTGTCTTGGACCAATGATTGTCTCTAATCTGTCTCTTCCATGACCCATTCTTAGGGTGACACTAAATTGTATCCATTTTCTGCTAATACATGTGTTGGCAAAACCATAGTTCCTCATGCACATGAATCAAAAAACTTCAATGTTTATAATGAAAAATCATTTCATTAAGTTCCTAAAACCTTTGTCATGCCTAAGCTTTACCTAAAGTATTGACATTTCAATACGTCTACTGCAATGACACCTCAAAAAAAAGAGGAAAAAAATCACTCTTTTTTATTTCTAATTCTAATGAGCCTCAGCAACCCTCAATACCCCTGTATTACAAGAACTACCCTACACTGGTCCAAAAATCCTGATGGGGTCCAATGGAGAAGGAAGGTAACTAAGACAGTCTTGACTTTGTCTCCAGTTGTGTTCCTATCTCACCACTCAGGCAGCAATCTGATCATGATAAAAACAGCAAAAAATCTGGTTAATTTTCAGATGGATCTGTTCCTTTATCTGACTCAACACTTGCAGGAGTGGTAGGGCAGTGAAGGAAGAGAAGGAAAGGGAATGGAACCAGCACAGTTAAGCATAACTGAGATGGAAACATGACTCACAGCAGGATTAAGAGATAAACTAATGAGTAAAGTTGTTAAATGATTTGAAAAAACTAGCTGAAAGGTGCTTTAAAAAGACAGTGTGCTATTATGATGTATTACTTGCTTAGCTACAAAAAATTTAGGATACCTGTCAATCTTGACTGCTCTGTTAAGGCTATGTTAGAATTCTACCAGTTACTATCATGCTTACTCTATATTAGCTCCTGCTTCTGTTTTGATCCATCACGTGAAAACCTTATTTTAAAATTATTCTTTTCACTTTAGTGTGAATTCCTTCCCAGACAAGTTAACTTTCAAGAAAATAAGCACTTTCTACCAGAGCAAAAATTACCTCATGCACGCATTATGTAAACACAACACTAATGTTTGCACTCACAGTTTTAGACAAAGTTCACTTGAAAGATAAATTTTAAAAAACCACAACTACCATGAAAAGCCTCAAAGTTTTCCAAGCAGTCTACTACATCTACTTGTCCACATTGTTGTACAGCAGGAGATGACTTTGCACTTGCCGGACAGTACATCTTCCCTACACCTACAGTGATCCAGTGTTGAACTTCACAGGTAAGATACAGCACTAACATTTCAAGCATGAACACAACAACAAAAACCACTTTGCTCAGTTTCTTTGTCAGATCCTCTAGCAACTACTAGCTTTCATGGGAATTAAATCAGTGCCAGTTCCCATTAGCAAGTAAACATCACAGGTAATGCAGTCACATTCCTCATCAAAAAGTGTATGAATCTGCAGATACAGCTTGGTTGGGAGGTTTGGGAGTCAATCAGACTGCTATTACAGCTGCAGCATTTTAAGGATCCCCTGTCTTCACCGCCTTTAGTTTCTATATGAGTTATGTATTTGAAGCTCCTTCTGAAACAAACAACTTCTAGCTGGTTCCGAAAATTTAGGTAAGAATTTCGGCAAACTTCTAGTTAACTGGGGTTACACAAGTGGTCTAGCAGTAATCTCGAAGTAATCCACCTTGGAACCAACACTCCGCAGAATTTTAAAACCCAGAGATCGCTGCTATTGTTCCTGCCGGGACACACTAGCTATTTAGACACTGCCTGTCCTGTCAGCTTGCGCCCGCTTTTCCAACACTGATTGTTAACCGCGTGATCTAATCTACACCAGCAACCAACTCAGCTATTATTTCAGAGGCTTTGTGGTGTGGAAAAGTTTTATAGTCTACATGTATCAGATAGACACAAGAAATTTGTTGGATGAAGAAATAGTTCCTTATTGTTCAAAAGCCGTGTTGTAGCAGAGCTACTGTCAGCAGAGCTGACTCCCTGATCTTAAGACTCGAGAGAACTACTACCGCTGTCTACTGTGATCCTTCACTTCACATTGTTTCATTGAACGTTCCAACAGCTTCCTCAGCGGGTTTGGCATCAAACTCGTTAACTCCTGTTCGGGCCATGACGTGAGGCGGGACCAAGGCCGCGAGGGACGGGGCAGCTAGGGGGGCTCAGCAGTGCCGGCTGCGGCGGGGACCGCAGCGCGACCCCGGCCAGCCGCCCAGCCCTGCGGGAAAAGGCTCCGCGCACGGGAGACAGGAGGCGGCGGGAGCAGCGGGCCGGGGCTGGGGCCGCCTCCCTCTCTCCTTCCCTCCCGCCCCCGGCC
>VZRF01011324.1:0-17633 GCA_013396875.1 Vireo altiloquus | reverse complement strand
TGTCGGTCTCTCCTTTTTCAGTCTCTCCTCCACCTTCGGTCGCTACCAAGCGCTGACGGGTCCGGACGCCCCGTCATGGCCCCGGCCCCGGCCCCGGACCCGGCCCCGGCCCCGGCCCCGGCCCGGCCCGGCCCGGTCGCATCAGCCGGAGCGCGCACAGACCCTCTGGCGGGGTGAAAGCACTACAGCCGCCGTGAGGCTTAGTTGCCAGCACAAGGACTTGTACTGGTGTCAGCACAGGCAGCGAAACCTCCCTGTTCGCAGCTTCCTGAGGTGTTCCTTGCCCAGGGCCCCACAGCCGGCGTGCTCATGGCACTCCAGCAGCGACCCCCTCCTGCCCGGCCAGCCCTGACAGCTCGTTCAGCCCCACACCTCAGGGCAGGGACAAATTAGTTTGTCTAAACTGCCCTTTGAAACCCTGGAGATGGCAACCTATTCCAGCGGTGTGATCTTCTACTTAGGAAAGATTCTCGTGCTGTCTCATTAAATGTCTTCTCCTACAGATCGAGCGTCTTGCTTATCTTATTCCTCTTATGCAGTTTGGGGGTTTTCTTCCTCCCTCCCCTCCAGCTACTTTCTTGTTTGAATTTGCTGTGTTATTGATTTTCTACTATTTTTCTATTTCCAGACAGGGCAATCCTGGATCTCCTTTTTTAGGTCATGTTTGTTAGACCTCCTGTGATTCCTGTAACTCGCCTCCAGGTTCTTGCCAATTGGGCCACATTGTTTTTGGAAAGCACTGCTCAAAACTGGACACAGTAGTATTCCAGCTAAGGCTTTGCCAAGGCTGCCCACAGCAGGAGGATTAATTCGTCAGCCTTATGGTGCCAGACTCCAAATGCAACTCAGGCATAACCATTCACATCCAACTCAAACAAACAAACAACTCCCCCTCACCACTCTTTCCTCATCCAGGCTGCTGTCTGTTTGGCTCTGAATGAAGCTGAGTGTTTCTGTCTCCACAGCTCTTGTTCAGAGTGAACAGCAAAACTCTTTCCATGATTATGTTGAGACATTTTTTTGACCCAGACCTTGCAATGAGATTCACAGGTGAACTCTGTATGACACAGGGTGCACACATTTGCCCTGAAAGCTATGCTGACATAAGATTACATCTTCGGGGAATAATCTGCAAGACCATAAGTTGCCACAAAGACTTTTAAAATTATTATGATTTTCTTAGGTACGTGTTCTTCCATAGAAAGAAAAAAACAGAAGGAGGTAACTAGTATATTACACATACAGATGCTATTACAAAAAGCTGGATAATTGTCATTATAGCATGGATGGATTTTTTTCTGAAAAAAATCCTTTTCATGGTGTTAAGAATCACACCAGCCTGAAGCAGAAAAGAGAAATTTCTGTTTCAAAATGAATATATATTACACTGAACTGTAAGGGTCTGTAAGGAATCATAATAAACCTGTACTGGCCTCATGTTCCCCTTTACATGAAAGCAAAGTAAAAATCTTCCACAACTTTCATGTGATGTGTGTGCAGCATAGGGGAAACACGGTGAAGACTCACTTCGTGCTTGGTTTTGCCTGATACGAATAATATCTGTCAAAGAAGTTCAGTTTTGCACAGCGTTACTGAATGCTTTAAAAGATATTTAAAGGCCTTATCAAAATAGGAAGTCTTTTTTTTGATGTTGTTGGCTGGATCCCCAGATGGATCACTCCGGGAACACAAGTGTAGCCAGTTTGGCAACTAATCCTGTTAAAATCCCTGGACTTTATTTGGGGATGCACAAACATATGGAGATTTGAGCAGCTGAATAAAAAGACTCATTTGTCAAAAGACAGTTATAGAGGGGATAATTTACAGCCAGAGCAAATGACATGCTTCATGTTGATTTCAGCCAGAATTGTGTAACATTTTTTAAATAGCTGTAAGTCAATATAGTGTTATTTGCAATGAAAGAATAAATTATTTTACATATTAAATTTGAGAAAGGTTGGTAAACTGAAAATCTTACTCTATGCAGGATTTAGTATGTTAATAAAATATTACATTTTTGCAGTTAATCTTGAGCTCATCTATATACAGCTCAATTTTATTTTCTTTTCTGGCAAATCAAGTAATACAAACTTTCCTGTAGGCAAGAATGCTCCTCTTATAGGTTGTATATTCTTTGGAAATACACATTTTAACATTATTTTATCCCTGTTCATTTCCAAATGTGGCTTAAACCCTTTCCCATAAATTATCATTTGGTTTGTTGGGTTTTTTTTTAGTCAAGAATAGCCTGCACAATAAATTGAAATGCATATTTTACCATACCAAAAACAGAACTTTGAAACAGTCAGGAATACCATAGCTTAATGAAGAAAGGTGAAGAACACAATTTGATATGTAAATTAAGCTGATTTAATCAAAATTAGTCATGCAAAGAAGCAATCATTTTGCTAATATAATCTTGTGGGGTGCAGTCAAATTGCAATTATTTCCTTTATCTTCCAGCTGTAATAAAAATATGACAAGGAATTGCTGTCATGATCTTTAATGTGAGTTTTGGAAGTTGAAAAAATGCGATATGGTATCTTTTGTATCCTCTGCACAGTCAAGCATCAGTTTTTATGTTGTTTAGTGGGGAAACTGCGATAAAGAGTAACAGCCACATTAAATGCTCAGCAACAACTTTATATAGTGACATATCCTGAATAAAAATGTTCTGTTATCATCGACAAACTGGGTTCATTGCAATTTAGGAAATAGTATCTAATAGTTTGGGGGTTTTTTTTATTTTCTATGTTGCCAGCAGTGAAAAAAATTAAATGCACAAGCTTGGGTCTTGTAACAATGAAGTCAAAGCCTGCTTGCCTAAACCCAGCAATAGCTACATTCAGTTCTGTAATTGGTTCTTTATGTAAACAAAATGGAAAAACCCTGTTGTACAATACATTGTGGATCCTGATGGAATGGTAGGTAGACTTCTCCTTTTTTGGAGAATTTATAAGCTGGAATTTTCTAATTGGGTTGTGAAGTCTTTATGATGCATTCAGTGGAGGATTTAAAATAAATTGACAGAATCCCTTTGCTTTGAAAACTGATCATGTAAATATGTGATCAGTTGTATCAACATTATTGTCATTTATTTGTCCATATGCATGATCATATGGTAACTTTGGTATCAAAAAAAAGCTTTTCTTCTTGCTATAATTTGCCAACAAGTAGAGGAGGAGTGAGCTGGATATTATTTTGGCCTTTGCATCATGTTCTAGGCATGGTAGCTGCTTGTGAAAGGGATGTTAACAGATAGATAAGTGCTGCCTGCAGATCTGTCCTCCACTCACAGCTTTATGTCATGGGAAAGGCAGCTCTACAGATGCTGGTTCTGGGTCATTGCTTGGGGAAGCAGGAGGAGACTTTGGGGGAATAGGGGGATCCAGAAGAGCAAATAAGGGTGGGCTCTTGCTGCACCATTCTGTACATTCAGTTAAGTCCTCTGAGAGATGTCTCCTACATGAGCTTGGTTCCCAGGTAGAAGCTGTGTCCAAGGAAAGCTGTTAAGGTCTGCTGGGCATGAAAGAAACCTTGTGGCCTCATCCAGAAATGATCTCTGTGAACCTCTGTAGGCAGAACAGAGTCAGGAAATCTCTAACAAAGAAAAGAGGAGTCTTTCCTGTCTCTTTCCCATCATCTCCAAGAAATACCCACTCTTTCCTTTTCTCCCAATAGGCTGATGATGCTCCTGGTGATTGAGATTTTGCACAAAATCTGTCACTTAAAATACCTTAAGCTTGCAAACAGGAAACAGCAGGTGTTCAGAAGCTTTCTGAGATACATCTGCTGAAGATTTTGTCTCTCCTTTTACTGATTTAGGCTGTTATACTTCAGAATAGGTACTTAAAGCACAGGGTGGGAGTACAAGCTATTTCCTCTGTACCACATACATACACACATCAGCTGAGATGTAAAACTCACATAATACCTCTTACTGGCTTGAATGCCTTTTTTCTGTCTGTTCACACATGAGTGAGTTTGTCAGAGAGAGATGTACTCCTTGTGGTAGCAGAGTGTGTGTAAACAGATCTTTAAGATCACTGGTTATTGTTAAGGGGTGGAGAAACTCACATGTTTTTATGGCTGCTGACAGAGAGAGGTCTCAGTATTAGGAGGTGATGCAATATTGCATCATCTTGTGGTGTTGGGACATGACAGAGGAAATGAAAGAGGTCAGAAATAGAAATGTAAAGAAAAGGAGTTCACAATTCCAACAAGGCCTCTAGTCTAATAGCATTATATTAAGTGCTCTTTAACATAAGGTACAGACAGGAATTTCTCAATTTCTGAAGGTTTCTGACACAGAAAATAATGGCTCTAATTTTCTGATACATTATGAAGTTTCTCTAGACAAGATCTCTGAACTGTGTTGCAGTGCTCTCTTCCTGTCCTGATATTTATTGCTCTTAATCTTTGAAAATTTGCTCAGCTGTATATTCATTTGTTGGTGCAACCTTCAGTCTGTGAGGAGGTAAATATATTTGCATTGCATAGGAGTTATGTAAGGCTGGACTTTTGTTAGAGAATGTTTGATTTTTGTTCTTGTACGTGAGTAATATAAAATTCTTTCCCTTTAAATTAGCTCATTGCCTCTCTCTGTATATTAAAGTAACATATCCTTTAGACAGAAAAGTATTTCTTACCAGAGTTTCAGGAATGCCACAGGCTAATTGATCTGCTGTCATAATACTCGGGAATACTGAAAAGACATTTAAGGAGATCTATTTGTTCCACAAAGTCTAGTTGAATGAAAATTGGCTTCAAAGAAAGCTCTGATCTTTTCTGGAAACATACCCTTAATCTTCTCCAACTGCTTTAAACTTTAAGAGGTGGCCTTAGCAGAATGTCCAGATCACCACATCTGAGGGGGTGTTGGGGACTGAATAACAGGATTTCATTCCAAAATGCTGAGCCCATTGTACAGGAAGCCTGCAGGCAGGTCTGTTTCAGGAGGAGACTGGGGATTTTGTCTGGGAGCTGGAAATGCTCTTGGGATGCTGGGTTTGCATCTGTGACAATACTCTGTACACTGGAGGTGGCTCCTCATCATGGTGATAGCTTTGCTAAATAAACTCCTGTCCCCAGATTGGAATATAGAACTTCTGTCTTTACAGACAAATCAAAGCCTTGCCAGCCAGCACAACCATGATGAGTAAAAGCCACTTTCAGACCTGGAACTTTGTATATTTGCTTCCCAGAAATGAAAGCTGAGAAAAGCTGTGAACCAAACTTCCACATGGGAAATGTCAACCGTTCCACACAAAATGAGGACAGCATTATACTGTGGATATTAGTGCTTCATTGTGTGTCAGTCTGGCCTGTATTGATGGCTGTCCATTGTCTGCATCAGCCAGAGGTGGTTAAAAACAAGCATGGAAACATAGCCCAGATAAAACAGCTGGTATTGCCAGACATCCCATGTATTTTGGTATCCCCTAAGTTACCATCACAAATATTGCATTATCTGTAAAATGCATGTCCCCATACTTTCCTGCTAACAGTGGAAAGCCCAGTGTCTCCAGCAAAGTTTTGCAAAGTCTCTTTATCACAGCTTGAAGCCTGAGCCGTTCAACAGGGGAGGACATGGTAACTAAGCCCAGTTTGGGTGGGACTCTCCCAGTCCTTTCTGGAAAGATACTGCTGCAAAATGCTGATCAGAGCCTACTCTTCACACTCTCCTTACAGAAAAGTAAGCTGTTCCTTATTCTTCCTTGATCTACACTTTTTGTTGCAGTTCTGCACCCCAAAGCTCAAGGGGAATGTAGCAATGTCAGTCTCTGCACTATGACTCAGAGTACACCAGCTCGAGTATCAGCTAGATACCTGCTACACTACTTAGAAACCTTTAATGTCTCCTATTTCTGCAGTTAAAATATGTCAGTTGGCCAGATGTTTTCCAGGGCTTGTAGAACACCAACCCCAAGTATGCTGGTCAAGTCAGGCCAGCTTGCCTGCAGCACCTGTGTGGCTGAAAACAGGCAGGACGTTGAGCTGGATCTCTTTATAGTTGTTCTTCTGGCTGTCTATCAACTACTGAACAGACATAGTCCACAATAATAATCTCATGAACAACATTCAGAGTTTCTTTGATGCATTTCAGAAGCCACGGGAAGTCTTCCTAAATTCACATAATGAGGCAGACATGCAGGAGCCTTGTGTTTCATCCCAGCAGGGAGCAATTGTTCTTCTCTGGGAAGCTGATGTTCTTTCCCAGTATTTTTCCCTTGTGTCTCCAATAACAAAATGTTTTAGCTGAGATGATGTGATTTTCCTTCTTGAAGAGGGTGACCTAGTCCTGGATAGAAAAGATGCTGCAGTTTTTCCAAAATACAACAGAACCCTAAAAGTGTATGGTAGGTTGTAATGGACAAGAGTATAAAGATGAGTGACATGTGGGAAGATCCTTGCATGGTATTTCCTCTCTGATCTCAGATGATCTAAAATAAGTCAGATTGGCTTTGGACTCTTCTGGGTTCCATTAAAGAGAAGAAAATAAAATAAATGCATAGAAGGTGAATCCCTGCTATATCCAGAAGAAGACAAGACCACGCCATGGAGGTGTTATTGATTTTAGGGATGTGTAACAAACCCAAATGAATGAGTGACTTTGAAGACATCGTTTTGAAGAATGCCTCCAGAAGAGTGACTAAAAAAGGCTACATAGCAGAGCTTGTTTTAGGCACAGAAGTTGCTGGTATTGGGATAGCAGGCGCTGCAAGGCCTGCCCCTGAGGAGTGGCTGCAGATGTGGTGGGAAGCTGTTCCTTATGAATGAGGATCAGTGCTACAGAGCTTCCCTGAGGAAGGATGACCTGCTGGCACAGGAGTACACGGTCCCTCGGACTCCAACACCTGTGGAGCTTCTCAGAGTTCTATCAAAATGTGAAGCCCAGAGGAGTGTAGTTGCTCCTTTGCCTTGACAAGCTGAGCACTGAAGGTGGCAATCACCCTTTGATTAATACTTTTCATTACTTTTGCCTCTGTTTCAAGTAATTTGCGTCACAATGGTTGTAGATGAAAGGGACATTTGAAAAGGTGTTGCTGGGAGTTTAAGAGTTAAGTGTTTGCACCCAGGAGGTTGCTAATGAGGGGGAGCAACCCAGAAGACTATGGCTGGACTGTTCAGTACATGAATTGACTGGGCATGTTAAAAGCTCAAGAAAAAACAGTGTTGGCCGAGTTAACTCAGTTTCACCTGGATAAAGAGAGAGATACTCAGAGCAGTGTCCATCTGCTAAGAGTGAAGCCACCTCAAAAGCTGATTGATCTGAAATCCCAGGTTTAGCTCGTGAGATGCTCTGGTACCAGTGAGGTGAGTACCATGAACTAACCTCACTGAAACTTATGGTAGATAAAATATATGGAGGTCAATGACTAAACAAGGCATTCTTAACAAAAGAATTATTTAGGTGATGCATGGTCCATCTAGGGGTGCCACAGGAAAAAATATATTTTGTGATTCCATGTAGTTAAGGGATGAAAAGTGTGCAGCCGAGAACACTGAAGGTCCAGAAAGGATCTGATTTTGTGCACAGAGGGTGCATATGCAATGGCAGCAGTGTTTGTGTTGGCAGTCATTTCAAAGGAACTGGCATTACCCTGTTTTTCAGCCTTAACTCCATGAAAGGAAGAGTACAAGAAGCGAGGATTCTTTTCACTGGTGATTAGGGAAGAAACCAGCCGTTTGAATCTGAGTTAGTCTGATAATCTCATTTAACCAAATTATGTATGTTGAAACACTGTGGAGTTTGAGATAAGCAAATCCATCACAGGTCCTGCAGCCAGGGAAAAAGGAAGGTCTTGCATTTGATGTGCTTGGAGGGATACATGTGCAATTTTTGGCAGTGCAACTTGCTAGGAAATCGAACACAAGTTCAGATTCAGCCCATGGAGGAGGATTTAGACCAGCCTCTGGATGTTTATCTGTGAGGAGTACACTGGCTGGCATGAACCCAGACATTTCAGCTGACCACAAACCCTCTGTGACATCACTGTATCTGAGCTTTTGTACCTACAGTCTCTGACCCGCATCCCACCCGGGTACATGCCCCTTGCCCCCAGTTTTGTGCCAAGGCAACTAAGCGGGTGACCTTTCCTGGACACGCACCTTGTGCCAGACCCTCCCCAGCCATCCCTACCCTGCTGCAGTGCCACAGATTACGGCTGCAGCGGCCGGGCCAAAGGGCACAAAGCCAAGTGGCTCCTACAAACTCTTGCTCTCCGGAGCCACCCCTGGCATTTGCCCGCTCGCCATGGCTGCGTCACCGGCCGCGGGCGTGACGTCACCGGCCGGCCCGCCCCGGCATTACGTCATGCGCCGGGACAGAAGGACCCTGGTGCTGTGGGGACACCTGCTGGGCCGGCAGGGACATCACCCGGGCTTTGTCCGGGCCGGGTGACTGCGGGGAAGGGCTCAGGATTTCTGCCTCCACCTGTCCCTGATTCACGCGTGGGTTGAGGATAACAATGTTACTCACCAGAGTTACCCAAACGTCAGCCACCAGTGTCACCCACGTTAACCCATGGTTAACCTAACCCATAGTCAATCCTATGTTTTCAGTCATTAATATCTAAGTAATTAAAGATTCCTAGGGTATGGAAATGCAAAGTATTTTTATTTCTGGAAGAGAGTTGGTGACAATGATTTTGACTTATCTGTGCCTCAACTACATGTGTAATCCAAAATAAACGTTAGCAGAGCTTCCACATCCCACCAATTCACCAGGTAAATCCTGTCATGTAAGCATCTAAATCCAGTTCTGGACATCCAGTTCTTGCGTCAGAGGAGCAAGACAGGTAAGACAGGTAAAGGAGGACTTCTCTTGCTGAAGACAGGCTTTATGGGAGAGCTCAAGGTGCTGTGCCAGGGCTACCTTTCAGCTGCCCACGAGGCTTTTAGCTGAGGCTTTGCCAGAGATGAGCAGACAACTCAGATTAAGGAGCTCTCATGGGCAGCTGGGCTCAACTCAACTTTGCTCAACTCGAGATGTTACCGCTGGGGGTGCCCAGAAAGCCTCACCTATGCAGGGGTGCCACATGGACCAGTGAGGACATCTGACATCTTAAACACACTAACATCTACATACGAGGTTGGTCTGAAATTGTCACTGAGGAACATGCATTGCTTGAGAGGGTGGCTGCTGATGCTGGGGCTCGTTCACACTTCCTGGTGTCTATAATCTTCCACTAATGTGAATCTTCCTGACTCCATTTTAATTTTTATTTGTTTCGTCTTCTTGACGTTATTTTCTGCAAAATGTTTCCCTTCCTTTTACCCAGGAGAATGAGCACTGCGCATGCTTTTGTCAAATCTTTCCATAAGCCCTGCACTATCCTTTCTCTCAGCTCAAATGGCTACATTTGAGGAACTTAGTAACTTTATTTATCCTGCTGTGTGAACCGGGTAACCACCACAGGTGCAAAGGTCTGCTTAAGTGATACCAGGAATACTGAGCCCGCCGTATGTGATTCTGGGCATCAGATGGAAGCCTAGCCTTTTCTTTAAAACCATCTGCTTTTGTGAAGCCACCTTCTCTTCACAGCTTCTCAGGTAAAAGTCTTTGAAAACTCTGATATCTACTGTCACTTCTGTTATTAGACACAATGGGATATCTATGACAGAATATTGTCTACCAGAATATCACCATGTATCATGGTAAAACTAAGCACCCTCAGAGCACCAGCAGATTACTGATGAGCTGGCTTCTATTCAAGCTCATAAGATAATAATTATCCTGGGATTTATTGTCACAGGAAAGCAGAGTTCAGGAAAAATTATTGAATTCAGATGTGAGGATCCTAGTCAAGATATCCCAAGCAAAAGGCATACAGCAAATATTATCAAGTTCAGTAAAGGAAGTCAAATGGTTATGGAACCATTATAAATTCTTTTCCGGTAACATGAGAAGAGGATCAAGTTATACTGTATTCAAAGAAAAGAATGAAACGCATACTAGAACTGCATGCTGACTTATGAGAAATGATATTTTAAAAAGGAGAAGCCACAGTTTCTGATGAACAGTATGAAGTTAGATGGTATGCAGACAGCAATGCTAATTAACTTCAATACTAGGCTTTTCTGGAGCAAATTGAATGTTTTAAGAAACATCTAGCTCTAAGTTGAAAGATAAAATTTTAAAAAGTTTCACCTCTACTAATAAGTTTAAAATATATTTAGAATAATACCAACCCCCCAAAAAGCCTCCTTGGATTAAAAGACTTCCAGAAAATCTGTGTGGGTAGGTAGAAGGATGAGCTGTTCATCTTTGAAGCTGGTGGTGGCACGGCCCTCCCTGCCTCCTGTCCTCAATCACTGGCCATGGGCGATGGACCATATTTGCTAAATTGCAGATGCTCTTGGCCTTTCCTTGGTTAGGAAGAAATCCCAAATACCACAGAGGGCGCAATAACTTATTTCTATCAGGGAGAGCTGGAACTCACTGGGAACCTCAGTGCAAGGAGCTTTTGGGAAAACTGTTTCTTCGACACTCAGTGGACTTAAGATGAAGAAAAGCCTGCTGTTAAGTTTGTTTTCAGCTAGAGAAAAGAAAGAGAGAGTAAAATAGAGAAGCTGGTTGTTTCCCTTTAGAAAGAGAAAACGTCTGCCATTTGGCTTGGTTTGGTTGGAGTGGGTGTAACTTGCTGACGTGTTCAGCCAGAGGCTTTCCACCAGGGCATTCTCCTGCCTTCAGTCTGTTCCTACCAGATATGGGGACAGCATGGGCACATGAGCTGTCCCATGTGGGGGAACATGTCTACTGTGTTCAGCCATTCAGCAGTGATGGGAGACCATAGAGCTGGGCCAAAGGCAGGAGGGTTGTGCTTACAACGCTGGGGAAGCCAATGACTTTTCTGTTGCTGCTGCTTGCAGCAACCTCCAAAGTGTCTATCAGGAGAAGGAGGAAATCTATGCACAGAGCTGGGATTAAGGCATCAGTGATGTAGAACAGGCATCTAGGAAGTAAATGACTCATAGGAACTAGGCAGGGATTTAGCACAGTGTACTAGTTTGAAAACAAACCAGTGGGAGATTGAAAGTCAGAATTATAATTTAATTGGAAAATTAAAAAAAAAAAAGAAATACAATAGTACAAGAACACTGACAGGGTCAGAATAAAACCTGACACCCTGTTAGTCAGGGTGGTGGTAGCAGTCCAGGTGAAATGGTTCTGTTGAAGAGGTGATCCTCTAGAAAAAGGGTTTGTTCTTCACCTGAAGGTCCAATGGTAGCTCTTGTCCTCTGGGAGTCCAGTAGGTAAGGGCTGTCTGTGGCGTCCAAAATCTCAGATTATATCCAAGATGGAATGCTTGGTTCCTCCCTCTGGGTGGAGCATCTCGCAATGGGATAGTGAGTCATGGGCAATGCACTGATGGGCCCATTAACAGGAGATAGTCCAGGAGGGAGTTTTCTGTGAGTCATGAGGCAAGGTGCTGATGGGCCATTAACAGGAGACAGTCTGGAAGGAGGAGGCAGGGAGCACTGCCCCACCTGGGTTCAACAGCTCATGAAGATGGTAATAGAATACACTGCAACCCAGGACACACAGACAGGGACTGTCTTGTGCTCACAGCCTTGCAGTGACAAATGATACGAATTCAGATGAGAACATTTTGTACTATGGTGAAGGACTATGGTACTGTGCAATGAAGAGGGCATATTCCCATTCCTTTTCAGTCAGTTGTGTTATTACTGTTTGTCTGATGTTTGTTTTATGATAGGTAGCTTTTTTATGGTTTGGATTCAATGGCCTGGCTTTCTTGCATGTGCTCATACAGCCACAACCAAATCCATTCACTAAGTTATTCAGTGTGAATAAAATAACCTTGATATTATTAGAGTCTTTGCAGGCAGACAGCTATCCAGCTGCTAACAGCTATCTACAAACATATACACTGAACTCTAGACTGGATTACACCTGTTTGGCATTAACTGAAGCACAGTTTCCCTAAGGGTGGCCTTATTTTCAGAGCAACACTCAGTGTAGAGAGGTTTACTGTACACAGATGGATGGTCCGGAACACACCTGCCTGTCCTGGCATGCGGGATGCCTGATTCCAAGATTTTCCAGTGTTTCCCACAGGTAACCAGAGCGAACATCTTTACAGGACATGGTTGGCCCACATTCAAAAAATACTTAGGGAAGTGACAGACATCTATCTTTTCAGGGTGGTAGGTCTCTTGTTCTCCCTTTGCTTTATATTGATACTGATCTCCATTTGTCTTGGATGAAGTGTGATGACTCTTTCACTACTGGCATTTAATATTTTTTCTGCTAGTAGTGGATGCAGAAGTATTCCTTTTTGTCACCTCAGTACACCTAATGCTTAGAAAATGGAAGAGTATATGTACATCAGTGCCTGGAAAAATCCAAGAATGCAATCCTGGAGCATGCACACTATCTACTTTAGTGTATTTTAAACACAGATTCAGAGCATCTGAAACCAGAAGGCCACTTTTTTCTTTAATTGAAAATTCATGCATTTTCTATGGGCATGTCAGCATCTCAGTTAGATGCTGAAAATAAGTATGTGATTACATCTTTCACTTGCTGCATTAGGACAGGACAAGTTGGATATTTTTCTCAGCCTTATAGGTTTCTCTTTTCTCTTGGTAAACTACTTTGTTCAGCAGGTACCACCTTGTATTAACAGATTCCCAGTTAAAACTGGTTATGGTAAGAATCTAATTTTCTTCTTTTTTTCCCCTTTCTAGTTATGGTTTTTGAGGCCTGCTTATGGGTTAAATAAGTGATGACAGGTGCCTTTTACCAGTATTTATTCCTTTAAAAATTAATAAGTGCAAAGTTTGTAAACAAAAATCACAAGTCTCTTTATAGGGTTTAGTTTTCACATGCTAGAGGGGAACACTGGGCCTCTGTCTCCGCCATGCTTCCCACCCTCAAACTAGGCCACCTTGTTGCAGTAACCTTCAGAACTATAATTTTATCTAGCCCTGTAATGTTAATTATTATTATCATCATCACCAGCACAGCAACTGCCACTTACGTACCTGGAGGAGGATTGGCATCTCCAGGCTATCCTCTGGTTTTAATCCTGGGGAGACAACCAAGCTTCTCTGTAGCATACCCAGGCCAAGGCCTGATCCTGTGGTAGGATTTCTTTTAACAGTGCTTGTTAGATTATTTTCAACCATGAATTTGTCTAATTATTCTTTGGATCATGTAAGCTTTTGAAACCCATGGCATCTTGTAATTACTTACACAGCTTAGTTATGCACTGCATAGAAAATTATCTCTTGTTTGCTACCTGAGAATTTGATTTTTTGCCTTCTAGATCTTGTATTACAAGAAACAGCAGACAACCACTTGCCATTTCTTTCCCCATAAGCCTGTTTTTCACAGGCTAGAAGTCTAAGCACTAATTCCTTTTAGAGAAACCATCCAATTGCTTCTTCACCATGTTAAATTTCATACTCACAACTTTTCTTGGTCTAGATGGAAAGGAATGACATGGTTTGGTGACAGGTGAAAGAAAAATAAAAAAGACAAAGAAGAAAATTTAAATGGATTGAGAGCAGAAGGACCTGCATGCAAGAGGAACATAATAGAGAGAGGAAATGAAAGATGAATGGGGTTTGTTTGTGTTAAAAAATGAGGCATTAACTTGACAGACAGGAGAAGTAGTAGATGAAAAGGGTAGTGATACACATAATGAAATAAGGATAGCCCCAACAACCCTTGGGAATGGAGAGGAAAATTTGGGAATGGTGGGAGCAATTTCTTCAGGTGATTATCTGTGGAGGTTGCTGTATCAAGGTGTTTGGTGCAGCAGCAGTTACAATCCTTGCCTCTTCACAAAAGTAATGAGGTGAAACTTTAGAAGTCGGTGATGTCAATTCTCACACTGTTGATGGGGAGAGGGGCATAATCTGAGTGCTGTAGCCATAGTGGTGCTGGTTCTTCTTTTCTCTGCTTCTCTTTACCTGGGTGTTAGAGGAGAAGAACATACAAACAACAGCTATGAGCAGAGCTTCTTGTTCAGTCAGAGTACCTGGCCTACAGGGCAAAACCAAAAGCATGAAGCCAGTTCTGCAGCTGGCACTATCACAGATGGACCTTCAGTCTATTCAGTTTATTCAGTGCTTCTTCCAGCTCAAAAAAGTTTGGCTGTCTGAGTCCAGCTCAGCCTCTTTGCTGGTAAGAGTTGTTGCAAAGAAGAGGAAGACAGTGGGCCTGCCCCTCCTTCCCTTGGGAGCTGCTTTTAAATTAAAGCTCTTCTGCCTGCAGCTGAGTCTGCATTTCTTCTCAAACCTTCTCATTCTGACCTGGACCTTGCCAGCCTGGTTTGACTTGACTTCCTGGCTTGGCCTCAGTTCATCGTGATAGACCTCCTGGCAGATCAGTGGCCTGAGGCTGACCCTGGTCACTGTCTCCAGACCTGCTCCTGATTTAGACTCACCAACACAACTTCCTGACACCTGTGGGTGAGGCAGTACTCCTCAGCTCCCAGCCTCCGTGCCTTCCCTGGTGGAGCAGCCTGCCTGTGCTGCCCCCAACAGTGTTCCTGTTACCTTACAGAGCTCTGCATTTCAAATGCAGAAACTGTTAGACTTGGTGAAATATATCTCCATGTCAACTAAGCTTGGAGAGGAATGAGGGGTTTTGTCCTGAAGATATTTTCAAAATTCCAAAATACTTTATCCTGCAATAGATATCAGAATTTTCAGAATAGTTATTTTGGTGATGAATTTAAAGCAAGCAAGAACTTACTTTTGGGAGACCATGGCTCATGTTTTTCTACCAGTGCTTGATTAGTCAGCTCTACAAAAAGCAGTAGTGCTAACGAATTATGCTAAAGAAATCCTACACTATATTAGCCGTAGTCTGAGACAACTGTGTTGAGTGAAAGTGAGAGAGTTAAAGTCAAACACAGACGTGTCAGATAACCAGTAACTATATATCTGAACGGTTTCCCAGTGAAAACTCTTCAACTTAGTTTCACAAGTTTCATTCATCTTTAATATCAGCACATGCTGAAAATAATACCTTTTTACCAGCCGTAACTAAATGGTGCATTTCTCGATCAGAACCTGGAGATCCTGTTTGAAGTGGAAGTAACCAGGAATTTGATCCCAAGTATGAAGTG
Source organism: Vireo altiloquus (assembly GCA_013396875.1). Classification (NCBI taxonomy): domain Eukaryota; kingdom Metazoa; phylum Chordata; class Aves; order Passeriformes; family Vireonidae; genus Vireo; species Vireo altiloquus. The sequence goes on along the minus strand of VZRF01011324.1, from coordinate 2,523 downwards.
GTGAGTAACTTACAGGAAAGCTAAGGTACTGGAAGATAACCCATGAGAGGGGAAAGGAAGCTGCATAGGACCTGAACTGACTTAGCAATGACCAATTTGTTTTTCTCACATTTCTCTACTTCTGCTCTGAATGTCACATAACTGTAGGATAATTTAAAGAAGAGATTTTATGTAAAGAAATGATAATTTTTGACTGAAGATATATCTACAACTGTGATAGATTTAATTTCACTGTAATCAGGATTCCAAGAGGATTCCTACCTAAACTAAGCATAACATTTTTCTAAAATCAATGGAGATAAATGGGCAAAATGCTGATATCCATGCTGATGGCTAGCCTACATCAAACTTCAGTGATTTAATTTTCCATCAGGTGAAGCATTTTCTTGCAATCCACTTTTCTTCCTCTGTTAATATTTTAATCCCTTCCTAGTATTTCTACTTCTGTACAACTGGAAAACTCTCAATCTTCATGTGTTTAAACCTCTCCTGCACAAGAACAATCTGCTAGGAAATGCCTATCACCGGGCAAAGCCATTCTACAATTTCTGCCTTGGTTAGCTAGACTTTTTTGTTTTGTTGTGGTTGTTTTAGTTTTGGTTCAAATTCCATGCAAACAGAGATTATGTCTGGCAACCATCTTGACCAATGGTTCATTATCAGTAATTGTTACATCAGTCCTGGAGTCTCAGTCCTTCAGTTTTACCTATGGTTTTCTTAATAATTTATTTTTTCTTTGCTATTGTATGTATCCTGTGCGTATCAAGATCTACAAATTATCTTATCCTCTTTGTAACTAAATTGTTTAAATCTATAAACATTGTGCGATAAAACAGAACATGCAGCAAGTAAAGCGAACCGGTATTGTAGGATATTGTACTATATTAGTCAGTGGGAGGAAGTGGTACTTTTGGAAATACCAGCTCATTTTGGCAGGAAGCAAATGGACAGGAATTTCAGTGATTCAGCTTTCAGTCAGGGAGGGACAACCAGGAAGAATCTGGATCAGGAAGAAGCTAGAAAAGGAATGGAGAATATGAAGAATATGAAAGGGAAGATGATTCTGGTGCATGTAACATGTAATGCTGAGGATAAATGTGGTATTTCTTGGTTATGACACATCCAATCCATCGTTACAGACCAGAGACACCAGTCTTTGTTTCAGAAAAAACCTGAGGTTAGCCTCTGGCATCTTCATTTACACTTCTAAATAATGATGACTTTTTCCATGGTGATGGGCCATTTGCAGTTCTCGCTGCCTGCAAGGGAAAAATGAATGGCTCAGACCATGAATTGCAAATGCCGAGCACTAAGCAGCTCCCTCCAGACAATGCATTGGGACTTTAACTTTGAGTTCCCAGTGTTGAAACCTTACAACTCAAAATGCAGATGTAAGAGAATGCTAATGGATAGTGAAAATTCTGGCTTAATTAGATGGCTTTAATTAAAGCAATAGTAACCTGTATGTGGATATTCTTAAATGTGAGCAACAATGGCTCTCTGAGCCTAAACTGAATACTAGCCTGTATAAACTAAACCAAATAAACTGGAGTAAGTGACCACACTAGGGCTTACCACGGGTTCAATTAAATCAGTAAAAGATTAAACTTTTAAAACTACCATTTCTTATTTGGAGAAGCCTTCCAAAGATAGCTAAGGGGAATGGGGATCAAATATAGGTTATTTGTTAACTTTGACTATTTTTTGACTTCACAATGACAGTTTGGGGCACTTGTGTATTTTGGAAAGTATTTCGTTTAATTGCTGGTTGATAACGTTCATATATGCCTCTGTGAGAACAAACACATTAAAAAATTCACTGCATTTCTGAAAGATAATCTTGAGGTACTGGTAAATAAACTACTCATCCACCTGGAGCCATTGCAGCTTCACCGAGCATGAATGAACCTGCCTGGTTTGTGGAGAGCCTTTATAATAATGCAGATCATGTGTAGGGTCAGAACCTCAGCTAGTATCTGTCGTTGTGCCTGTATTGAAATGAAGGGTATCTATAGCTACAGAGAGACTTTCATTTTAAAACATGCGATCTAAAAGCCCATTTCTCAAGATATTATCACTCTATTTTTATTCTTTCTTTGTAGCAATGTTTTCAAAAATGGTTAAAATAATTAATGTGTTCAAATTATCCAGTTTTGATATTTATTATGTGCTGACATGAATTCATAAGAATTTTTAAATTATTGTATGAAATACTGTGAACCAAGTGCACCAAGTGTGTGAAAAATGAGGTTTACTCTTGGTAAAATTTAAAAAGGTTTAATAAGGGGTTTAATAAAAGGGACAATGGGAGACAGAAATAAAGCAAAGAGTTAATACGGCCGAGTGCTTGGCATGATGCTAGAGGCACACCTTAGCTAACAAACTTCTTTTGTTAAAAGCCCGAGTCTCATACATCTTTATAAATTTCTGTGCATTATTCAACTATTGGTTTTTTTGTATCTCTTTGGGTTTCAAGTGCCCCCCTATCCGGTTATTCTGTGTTTTACTTCTGATCGATAGATT
>VZRF01011319.1:990-102912 GCA_013396875.1 Vireo altiloquus | reverse complement strand
CTCCTGTTTGCATATGTCCACATACAAGACTTCTCTAAAGAAGCCTACTGTTTCAGAGTGAAATTCGTAGGTATTGTTAAGTTACATCTCATTCTACCCAGCAAAATAATGGAAAAACTATATAGGAACCATCCCTCTTCAGTGAAAGGATCTGTGTAAGGGAGATCCAGAACCCTTGAAATTAAACGGACTCGATATTGTTCTTTTAATGAAAGGTTTTAATGAAAACAAGCAAGATTAACCTTGTTTGGGGTTTAGTGCAAATGCTTCATATGGTTGAATATGCCAAAGATGCTTTGGAGTTGAACTCTCTAAAAGCATAACTACTAAGGGACAATCAAAGTAACAAAGCAACCAAATAAGAGCTGTTAGTATCATTTTTCCATCTGCTCTGGTGTCACAGAGTACTTGCTCTTGAAATCACTAGATTTTTAAGTATGACTTTCTTCAGCCATTGAATGAGGGAAAATTAGTAACTTGATACCATTGCAAACTATGTAAGTTTAGCCACTGTATTTTTAACAGTGGTGGTATAGTTTTCTTTTTTAAAATCAGTGTAACATTTTCATATCTGTGAGACACTTGATTAGAAGGTAGTTGGAATGTTTCTTCTTCTACCAAAAGAACTCCAAAAACTGAGCAAAACAGTCAATGTCCTGTTAAGTACTGTAGTAAACATGTCAAAATGCATTTACAAACAAAGGTGGAAAGTTGTCATGATTACTGAAAACACACTTGTAACCATGTAGGTTACAAGAAAGTAGAACGTTCACTCACGAAACAAGAATCTGTAAATGTATTTTCTTTTTGCAAATGCAGAGTAATGAAGGTAAACTTCATGTAAATCGCAAGTAAATATAGCTAATTTCTTAATCTAACTCTAGAATAAAACTAATACAGATTGACCATTTTCCATGCCACCTTCCAGATGTTACTAGAATTTATTCCTGATGCAAAGTAATTGTCTTCAGCAAAAATAAACTTTCATTTGGGACTTTGTCTTTAATAGTCTGCATCAGACTACAGACATTTTAAAGAACTTTTCTTTAAATCTGTAAATGAAAGAATGTCAAGATAAATCAGCAGAATTTCTATTTATTTCATAGATGATACAAACCCACTTTCAATATGTACAAAGATATTGTCTATAAACTTCCTTCCACTAATGAGTGAAAACTGCCAATGGAAATCTAAAATATACATAAGAGAAACAGCTTTTTAGGAAAAGCTTTTTAAAACATGTGAACAGAATCCGTAGGCAGATGTACATGGGACAGCAATATATGTTCCTGAAATCCAATTTTAAACGCATTTGATTGGTCTAATTTGACAGAATGGCCTAAGATCTGTCTGATCCAGAAAAGCCAAAGAGCTATTTCAATTGTGAGAGTAACATAACCTAAGAGCTTTCTGCTTTCTTTATACTTCCTACATCGCTCCCAAAGTTTTTGACAAATTCCCCTTCATGTTCAACTGCTTAATACAATTTAAAGCAGATCAAAATTACCACTAAAAAAATCATTAGAAATATAATCATTTCACTTACAGAGAAAGTAAAGCAATGGTAATACAGAGCAGTAATCTTACCAGATTGTTTTATTCCTGCATAATTCATCACAAATATCCCAGGTTGGTGGTGGTTTAGAAAGTTCCTACTACTGTCATCCATTTCCTGTCTAATTCAACCATCTACTACAGTTTTACTTTTACAAATGAATACCTAGTAAGGTAATTAAGGAATTTAGTAATTAAGCAAAATTGTAGTGAAACTGGGACTTCAGAGAAGTTGAACCTAAACTTGCTGAGATGATCTCTGCACATCTGACCTCCTGCCATGCAGCTTACACTGATGCAGTGCAAGAGCAGGGCTCAGAAGCACACTCCATCTCTTTCGTTAAAGGCCAGAGATTGGAGTTACACTTCTGCCACTTTGCCAGTTCCAGAGAAGAGGATGGTGATAAGAAAGACCCTGAAACTACAATAAGTGAGGGCAAGTGATGGCTGAAAGAGAAAGTGGGCACACACAATGATGAAAGGAAGAAATTTTTTTCCTATTAATTGCTGAAAGAATCATATGCGGTTTTCTGATGACCCTTATCAGAATTTGTGGAAATTTACTAAAGAAAGGACAGTGACAACCAAAACCAACATTCTCTTTATAGCACGAAAATATTTTGCTGCATTCCCATATGTTTAATTTTCAAGACTTTGTATTACATGAGATGAAGCATCCATTGTCTGAGGTGACTCCATGTGTTCCTGGTTTTAGAGCATGGCAAAAAGTGAACATTGGGTCAAGAATACCAAAAAGCCTGTGTCAAACTCTGCAGCTGACACAAGTGAAAAGACATGGCCTTTTGGGGAAGTTTATCTGAGATCCAAGAAACAATTCACAGGTTCCTGGTAGCTGAACACATCTGGCACAGGCTGAGAAAGTTGCATTCATTTTAGCAGTACAGGCTGCAGGCACTTCTGGGAAAGAGCCATTGCTGTGCTCATAAACATGTTTCTTTGCAGAACATGATCCAGTTTTAAAGGCTTTCAATGCTACTGCTTGACATTTAGACTTTTTCCCACAAGAGACATGTAGCTGAGATGATTTTCCATATGTCTTGGATCTATTCAAAAGAAAGGCAAATATTCATGAGCTAAAGAAACATTAGACCAAAGTCCCAGAAGAGGTCTAACCAGAGGACAGAAATACATTATGCCCTTCACAAAAAAACCTTTTCATAACTATGACTAAAAACATCCTTTTGCATGACTAACCTTTAAGCCAGGAAAGATATGACAAGCACCTTTACTGACAATATATTCTCAATGATTTCAAATGAAGTAAATACTCTGGAACAGAGTGATAAGAGCCTGAGGCTTGGTTTATGTTATTGTTATCTACACATAGGAAGAACCTTTTTCACATATGGTCGCAGCTCAGGGAATCTGATCCTCTCCTGGAGTTTTATATAACAGATTTATTTTTTTCAAAGAAGAATCATTCTAACGTCTAGAAACAGTCTAGTGTCAAAATACAAGGATGTTTTGTCAAGAAACATGAGCATAAAATCAATTAACCATAATGCAAAGGATTATTTAAATTAATCAAATACAAATTAAGCAGGTAGCACACTTAAGAATAAATCCTTTTATTAATCAAATATATTTTAAGTTTCTTGGGCCATCTTCTACCATATTCAGATGTAAGTTAGGAGCCTAATGCTTCACATCTCCTTTTGCAGCCCTAACTCCTGAGAGTTGTAGGAGAGAGAAGAAAAGTAAAGGTTTTAGGATCACAGTTGTGTAAATGTTCCATCAACCCTACACCAAGAAACTGAAAGGCCCACTCAGTAAAAAGCAATGCTTAATCTAGTATTTCAGGGCACTGTACTTCCAAACTCTGAATAAAAGAGAACATTGGCAACTCTTTTGTGAATTCCTGATGTCTGGTCTTTTCCTGCTTTGTATCTTGATATTATCCTTTTTCAAGAAAATTAACTGGAAAAGTTAAAAAAAAATGAGCTAATGCTCTCAACAGTGCACACAGGAAAGAGAGTTAAGCTCACAAGGAAATGAAGAGCAGAGAAAAGAGTAAAATATAAGCTCAAAAAGCATATCACAAGATGAGCATTTAAACAGCTGCAGGACCCTGACTTTCTTACTTGATTTATTGGATGCTACACTGGAGTTTTCTCCCTTATTTCGTTAAAAAGTTGGGCTCTCATTCATCTTCCCTGCACTATTTAATAATGTGAGAATGAACATTCTCATCTTCACTAATATCTCAACTTTTATTTCATCACCCATTTTCTTGAGGGCCAGAAGAACTTTCCCTGATTCAGTTTACTAGGGCTACAGACTAGTTTTACCCCATGCTGATTGAGCAAGAAATCAGTGGATAGTGCATTTGCATCTCAATGAATCACCTAATTAGCTGCTTTCTAAAAATGAAATCAGTTAATTACATATAACCTTTTCAGTAAGATTAAATGACAGCAAATTCATTTTGCCAAGAAAATTCTTTACTTTGACCACAGATCACTGCTGTCTTTATTCCACGTGTATTTTCCATTATGCAGCTATTGCTCATCCGCTGGAGACACGAACACCAGGCCATGTAAGTGTGGTTGTTTACTGTGTGCCCAATCAAAGATTCCAGGCAGGCAGGTCGAGGGATTTCAATGGACCTACACTTAATGTCTCAGGGCCACTACTTGAGGATGGTGAATTTAGAGTAGCTTTTCAGCAGTTTATAAAACAGGTCTTATTTTTCTGACTACTGAGAATTGCATGAACTGTGTATGTTAATGCAAAAGAAAACTGCCTGTGGAAGACAGGAAAGAACAAACTGGCAGAAGTGTCTTCTGACCAAATAATTGAGAGATATCAAGGAACAATACCAGAATTATTAGCTTTGATGACTTTGCCTTCTGCACAATCGACCTATAAAATAACTTTTGCACAGAATATGAAAAGCCCGTGAACAAGAGAAAAGAGACAAACAACTGGATGTGATGAAATCTGATAAATCTCTGAAAAGAGAAGCAGTTTCCTGCACCCTCAGAGAAGGCCACATCTTTTATTTTACTGAAAAAACCCCACATAGTTTTTTATAATTTATAACCCACTAGTTTTACCCTCAAACAAAAAGTTGCAAGCACCCAAAGTCTATCAGATCTGATACAAGTTACTGTAGCTACGGCAGGAATTGGAGAGCCACACTCTAACTCTCCTCTGAGTAAAAATTAAAGCATGAAAATGGATACTTAGAGGCATACACTCAGAAAGAAAATAGCTGTCAGCTGGCATTCTGATTTTGAACTAATAAGATCAATTCTGTGAAATTTTCAACAAATCATTTACAGATGATTTATGGAAGAAACGTCTTAATTTTAACTGTAATTTACTGACAATTTTAATAATATATAGAATATATATTCTAAGGAATGTGCACTCTTAAGACATGCAGAGGGAAATAAAGTTTAATAACAGCAACATTCCAAATTAAGATATAAGCACAGCACTGTCCATTTAGTTCCTTCTTCCATGGCATCCTTGTAAATCTAAAAATATCATCCTAATATATTTTTTAGCCTCACCTCTAGGGAGTATCATCTTTACGTTTGACCTTCTGTTGGCATCTGCATTTCTTTCTGCCAGATCACTGTGTATTTCTGGGACAGACTAAACTAAGGAAAACAAATGAATTGGAAACAGGAAATACAGAGTTATTAAGACTGCCCCTCAACAAAAGACTCTTTTCTGCACAGAAAGCATTCTCCCTCTGCGCAACATCTCTAGCTCTCTTGGGTCTATTTGCTAAGGCTGCACTCGCCTTAATGTTAAAGGACTTCTGTGGCACATGTTTGTGCAACACAGAAATTATTTCTGAGGTCTTCAGAACTGTCTAGAATTTATTAGGGAAATAGGCTCTACTGTAGGTGTAATTCAGCCATTAAATAGTGCAATTAGCCATCATGAGTCATCAGTCTTAGTCCGTTTGTATGGAAGTACAATAAAAATAGACACAGGGAGAATCTACTCCATTTAGATTCTAAGCAATACCTATGTTTTCCAATACACTTTTCCACATGATTTTTCACTATAGTGAAGTTAGTAAAAACTCTGCTAGTGCCAAACAAAATAGTGAACTGTAGTCAAATCTTTCAGGGATCTTTCCTAAATGGAGCTATAGCATTTTTAGGAGTAAAAAGCCAGTCTGGATTGAAAAGTATTTCTACATAAAGGCAGAGAAAAGATGACAGGGACTGAAATTACATGGAAAGTACACGTTAAAGGAAACATGGGGGAAAAAAAGCCCCAAACAAGATAGATGAGAGAAGTTAATTCAGGAAGTTTGGTGACAAGATTCTGTTTGCAGAGACTAGTTAAATTTTCTCCTCTAATTCTCATGCAGTCTTCTCTGATTCTCATGACAAATGTGTGAACTTTTAATTCTGCATCATCATTAGCATCAGTCCTTCTGACCCATACACCAAAATGTAATTTAAAAGTCCAGTGAGGTGGTGCGTGTGCTAGTATGCTTACCTGAAAGTTATTTTGCCTTCATCCAGACATTATTTCCTTTAAACGGAAAGGAATAGTCAAATAATATATTTTACATTTTAGATTTAATTTTTGTTGACATATGACACATGCCTTGAAATTGCTGTCTTCGTGATAATAAGTACAAAATTGTTGTCCCTTTTAAAACAAAGAGATGCTGACACTACATTGTGGACCTAAGTTTTAGTGCCTGAAGTAATCAGCACATACCCAACCAGTGCCTGAGAACTTTACGTTTTCATTTAGCTTTCCTAGAGATGAGAACACATGATAAACCTATCAGACCCACCATCCCTCACCCTCGCCTGGCAGCCTGGGTGATAGAGCCTGCTTTACATTCGACACAAGACAAATGAGAGTGCACGGTGCTCAGGCTTCATGCTCTCTTCTTGCCAAGAAAGCAATTCATCTCTTCACGTTGATTGAGCGATACTGAGCTGTGTGCTGGGAAACAGGGGAGGAGGATGGAGTTGAAAATCATGGGGAGGGAAGGCAAGTAAGAAGAAGAACAGTAGAAAGGATTCTGACTAAGGAGCTGACTAAGGAATTAAGGGCCTTTTAACCAGCCCCAGGTAGAAAAACATGATAATGTGTAGAGGCAGAATAAAAGGTAAAATCACATTCTCTAAAATTCATTTCCATTATTTAAAAATTTAATGTGTTTCTAGAATCAGATTAATCCAGAGTATGAAGGGGAAGAATTTACAAGATATAGGTATATAACCACATACTATCCAGACTTATATATAAGTAAGAAAAAGATATCTAAATTGCTTGAAAAATGAGTCCAAGAAAGGACTCATTTAACTCACCATTATTCAGACTATGCTATAGACAGCTGCCAAATGAGTAAGTGTATGGCACCACATGCAGGTACCCTGGACACCACCTCTGATTTCACTGGGAATTATGAACAACTTACCACTAGCAGCCTTGATTATCTGATCTACCCCCAAAAGTAATGTGTCCACACTCTTTGTCATCTATATTTCAGATGTGAACAGCCATACTGTACTAGCACCTGCAGAGTTCAATATCCTTCATATACCACAAGATATTTTGAGCCACATTTCCCTCAGCTTTCAAGACAGATTGAAAAACAGACTGATTAAGAATTGAAATAATTTTTATCCTTCAGATTTCAAGTCTCACATAAGGTAACAATTTTCTTCAAAAAAAATGCAAATACACAGTATGCAATAAAATAATAAATACAATCCTACCCTCTAATCGCTCCTTAAAAAATTGTATAACTCTGGTATTCTCATGAACTTAGAGGACAATATAAAGTGGCATGCATCCCCTCAATCACACTCACTGTAAACAGAATTTGCTCATACTGACCTGGTAACACAATACATTAAAAAGCTATCATTTATTTTCACAGCATTTATTCTGTTTTACAACCTAGACAGTGTTCTGGCCACAGAGCTAAGAACTTTTCAGTAAGCTTTAAGCCATTTAATGAAATTTCTATTAAATGCAAGAGTGAGCATTTTAAGACTGTAAGGTTTCATATAATTCAAAGTGATATTTTAAGTACGACATGCTTATTTTCTTCCCCTAAATATTACCTCATCATGTATCTCTCATTTTGGCAATGATTCTATGAAATTCGGCAACATCAGTACATCAGGAAGCCTCATGGTAAAACAACAATCCTTTGGCTACTTCTGAGGTTAAATCTGTTTCATTACTGAAACACACAACACAGCATATTTGAAGTCTTTCATGGCCGTTACTACTGTCATCAATCAATTTGCAAACAAGATTTTGAGATATGCAAATATATAACTCCATGACACAAAAATCCTTAAAAAAATACAAGCTTTGTTTTTCTTAAAGTTTATCTGCCCTTATAGGTTGTGAAATAATGTAAATGAAACAGTGAAATATATTTCTATTACTTTCTCTGTACACAATTGCTATGTAGAAGAAAGAAGAAATTCTCAGAAAATGATAAAATAACTATTTTCTATTATTTTATTTTTCTTAAGTTAAAAAATTAGCCTTCTCTCAGTTCAAAACAAAGTTGTCCTTGTCTATTAGTAAAACAAAAACTCATTCTATTTTATGTTTACCTAAAACTATTTCACTCTTGAACACAGGACCCTTTTAAATTATTAGATTTTAATAATACAAATCTCCTTCTATAATCTCTGCTTGACTGCTTGTCAAAAATGTACTAATTAGTACTAATAAGTCACATTCCTCTTTCAAGAATATTAATTTCAGTGCGTCTTCAAAGCATATTCCTGGATTTGTCCTCTTTATCCCGTGTGCATAAGATGATTAATTTTTAATAACACTAGTATCAATAACTGAAAATTTGATTTGCATTGTGTCACAAATCTAAACTCACTCACAAATACCTTTTAAAGAGGTCTGGCAATAAGTCTCACAGATTGTAAATTATTAAAGTGGAACCCTAAGTAATTTATCAGAAGATGTGTATACAACAACTGTTTTCCTTGAAGAAAAAAAATCAGCAAATCATTCATAAAAATGATAAAAATCTTGAAATTACTCATTATTGGCAATTATTTCTGAATTTTATCAGTAAATAAATAATTTCTTTTCAATTCATGAACTGAAATTATATTAGCAATTACAAGAAAATTCTGTTTTAGTTTCATCCATAAGTCACATCGCATTGTCCTTTACATAGCTGGGTCCTTTTTTTGCAATTAACTCATCTCTAATTCATCTGGAAATCAAATTATGATATTTTTATATCACACACACATGCGCATATATATATATGTATCTATATATATATGTGTTTGTATACATATGTGTACATACATATTTATCATTTGCAATTCATGATGTTTGGAAAGAATATGAGCCTTCTAAAATGGGAAAAACAACTTTAAATGCCTATCTAAATCTAACAAACAAAACTGACATTTCAAACAGTATGCTTGTTAATAAAACTCATCCTTTTTTTATGCAGTATTACTTTTACATCAGCTTGAATTTCAAAATTGCTAAAAGAATATAAACCATTTTCAGTAAATATGCAGTCATTGGGGCTTAAAATGAGCTTTTAATAATTATTTGCAGTAATACATAACTAGGACTTGAATATTCAAGGATAAGTAATATATTAGTACTGCAAATAGAGCCAATTGTATTGTCCACAGTCAATTTTTAATTAGTCAGCCTCAAATTAGTACTTTTAATGTAATTTTGTAGGTAGGGGAACTGAACAGCAGATATTAAATAGCTTGCTAAGACACACGTACAGACATACTGCAAAATATTGAACCCTCTCCAAATCTCTAGTTTATTTCCACTGGGGTAGATTTTTAAGAGCATAAGAGGGAAATCCACATTTGTCATTCAATTTTTAATTTAGACCATAAAATAAGGTATCAGAAAAGTCAAATACACACTTATTATCAATTAAGATAACAATTTTTCCCCAGAGATAATAAATACAAAGTGATTCTAGTATGTTAAAGAAGCATGTTTAGGAAGTTTGAATTTTAAAAATGGAATATAATAATTTAAAAATTATAAATGGTGCTTCACTGTAACACAACATATTGAAGAACAGCAGGGTGCATTAAAGAAACAAAAACTTTGACTGAAGCAGAAAACTAAAACACCATTATAAAGTTCATGCAGATTAAAGCATTCACCTCAGGTGGGTCTGACAATGGGATGCAGGAACACAGAATGGGATACACTCATGCAATTTTTTTTTAAATTGCATTTTTTTTCCCCTATATATATATTTAGTGCAAACCCTACACATATAACAGTATAATTCCAAATTAATTTTATTTTTGAATGATCCATGCACTTCGTTGAATTCCTCTTTTATTTTCATTGTAAGCAAAGTATTTTTGAAACAGGCTTATGATGAAAGCAAAAACTATTTATTTCACTAAGCAAGAACATCTTAAATACAGTTTGCAAGCTTCTGGAATGTTGAAAGTTAATGAAACTGCAGATCAATAGGATTAGAAATGTGAGTCACAATCATTGTGATCTGCAGAGCAGTAAACTCCAAGGCTGTTTTTGAAACTGTTAATAATCAGATTCTTCCTGCCCTTGCATCTCCTGAAAGTAGCAAGGTAGAAAATGGAGTGAATTTTGTAAATGAGACTAGTTTCAGAGCCGTTTCATTAAAAATTATGGGAAAGGAAGAATGTTCTGTATGTCACACTCCAAAGAATAAAAAAGATGTTGGATGAAACAAATTTCCTTAAGAATGCTCTCTGAATGTTGGTATCACCCTCTTCAAAGTATTATTTTTTTTCAGCCCCATAAGATCTGAGTTAGTCCTGAAATTCCATCAGAGTCCTTACACATTTGTTCTTGACTGTGAAAACAAATCTAAAGGGTGAAATGCAAAGACTTGGATAGCTGCCTCTCTGTAATGATGTGCTGAGAATACATTCATTAGTCAGAGCTTTTCTCAAATGCATTAAAGAATAAAATGGAATCTACAGTAACTGCTAATACATTTACCATAGCAGTATTATAATGAATACTTTCAAAAGATATTAGAATCATGGCAAACTTCTTTGACCCAATTAAGGAAAGTTTTACTGAAAAATTTCCATGGAGATCCTTCGTTGCAGTACTTTTCTGCTTTCTCAATCAAATGTGACTTTTGAAAATCTGTCTTTATTAATTTTAAATTACAAGGTCATTCAGATGCCACAACATTAATTAAACAACGTATGTATGCAAACCAAATCAATTTTAAGAGCGTCGGCTACAGTGCTTAAATAAAAGTCTCAAAGTAACCAGTGAAAAGCTACAAAGACCTTGCAGGTGGCATAATCTAGGAAGTACCTGCCTATTACAGGTCCAAGCATGGAACAGAGACAACTACAAAACTCTTCATATTTCACATGCTTGTATGACTTTCAGGAATTTTCTTCTACAAGTGGATTGTACCAACAATGAATTTTGGATCTTTATTTGAACTTCAAAATATTGAAGCTCTAAATATCGTGCCATTTTGTAGAACAATCCCAGTGGCTGATGGCACATTTCAAAAGCAATTTTTGATTAAAAAAGAATTCCACTTAGCAAATGATAAGTGGATATGATATTTTTATATTTCTGGGCACTAACATGAGATATGACTATAGTCTTTTGGCTAATATTTGTAGGATTGTTGGTAAGATCACTCACTGCATTTATAAGGACCTGTCCTATTTGACTTTTGTTGAGATCATAAATATAATAAAATCTCTTTAAAAATGAAGTAGGAATATACAACTGACAAAAAGAGCCCCACTATTCTCAGAAAGATTTAAGCTTCATTTATTATTCCAGTTGTAAAATTCCTCAGTGACCTTTCTTCAACATGCATCAAGATATGCAGTATTCCATCTTTGAGCTATCTAAAGATTTTTCATCGAGTATCTACAGAATAACTCAGTCACTACCAGCATGAGCACTGTTTACTCACTCAGTGATTTTTAAGACATTCAGAAAATAAAAGGCTCTTCTTCCTTTCCAGTTGTGTTTTCCCCTCTACTTCAGCCAAGTTCTTTATAAGAGGCAATTGCGAATGTGCAATAAAAAAAAAGCAACATGGAAAAGCTCTTATCAGGTCAATGGGGAACACGAATTGCAAAGACAATAAGTATAAATAAGAGAGTATAAAAAATGCAAGGGGGTCAGACTTCAGGCAACTTGTTCCTTCGAATGAAAATCATGGGAATATGGGACCTGAACACCTTGTTCCAAAATTCTATTCCATTTTGCTATGATGTCAGTGAAACCACAAAAGGCCTAATTAATTACAAAAAATATCATTTACTCTGAATGTCCACAGAAACCTTCAAACCTTCAGAATCAAATATAAAAATCGGTTTTCAAAAAACTGACTAAAAAATGCCAAGCAAGTACAGAAAGTGTTTTGGGAAGTCTGGTCAGTAAGAATAATAAAAATTAATTTAAAAATAAAAGAAGCAGATGAAGCATTTTCAAACACCACTAAAGCTTGTTTCTTTTTGAGGAATCATCTGCTTGGAAAGATTCAAAGGAAATATCCTTAGTGTCCTCTAGAGAGAATTTTTGCTGTTATAGATTAAAGGAAAATACTTCCCACACAAATATAAAAACCTCATGCACACAGCTATTCTACACCACTATTTGACTTGTTTTTAATGATAAATAGAAGTTAGCTTACCAAAGGATTTTCAGTCATTGTATATTACTAGTCACAGCATCTAGTCTCACTTGGATTTGTTGGACAAGATCAAATGATAAGCATGTAGGTCTCACTCCAGAGGCAGAAAGTCTGTAAAATCACTTCTCAGGATCAGCTGAGTTATGCATACATTTGGGATGATGGGAAATGAACTCAAAGAGACTAAGGGTATCCTTTACTGCCATGGCAACAGATCCAGTTTCTCTTTTCTCTAGTTTGTAATATAACCTTGACAGTGACCATCATTCCTCAAAAATATTGTATTTCTTTTCTTCATTCAGAAACACAGGATTTTTTTTTTAACAGCTGCATGGTTAGTATTTATGCCAGTTCTACTATCTCAGAGAAATTGCTCTCTCCCAAGGAAAAAAAACCCACCACCACCACCATCTCCCCTCAAAATAAAAAAAAAAAAAAAAAAAAAAAAAAAAAAAAAAAAAAAAAAAAAAAAAAAAAAAAAAAAAAGAAAAAAAAAAAAAGAAAAAAAAAGCCAAAGGATCGTGGAAATTCAGTGAATAAGCTGAATGGCAGTGTCTCTGACAGGACTTAATAACCCAAAATGGTCTACCAATTTTCTGGTTAACCCCAATAATCTCTTAAAGATATCATCAATATTAAATATTCAGTACTGCATTACCAAACATTCTCCACCCCAAATTAAACTCAAAGCTGACATGCTTTGACTCTTACAAGGTAATTTAATGCAAACTGGGCAGTAAGCCAGTTGCCATCAGCAATTCACACTGGAGATTTGTGCATCTCCAACTTGTTACTTCCTGCTGCAAAATACTATACAAGTAAGTTCAGTCCTTAGCTGGTAAGTGAAAAAAGGCTTTAAACCCTGTCTTTCAGCTTCACGGTTCCATTTTGCCAATTTATGCAGATAAATCAGCTCTACACCACTGACCGTGAGATTTGATAAAGTTCTTTCTTTGGAAGGTATAAGCCTTTAAAATCTGCTTCATGATTTACAAAAGCATCACTAATAAGTGTTCTTGTTAGAGCTGTAGATTGCCACTTTTATATGATGAGATTTGTTGTCTTCAGTAGAAGGTGGTAACAACCTGGGACTGCAGGCATGCAAGGATTTAATTGGCAGCCCTAGACACAAAGGGCTACCTGCAGTTTGCTTAAATAGTAGAAGCAGCAGACTGTAATTATAACTGGAGCTCTAGTCAGGTTTCATACATGTGACAGAATTTACAATCAGCACTGAGAATCATTCTCCACTCAGACCATACAAGTCAGACAGGCTTTTTTCTAAATAATATATTTTTGTTCTGTGTCCCACTTTCATAAACATTACATTTGGTGATATCTGGTTTTCTTACTCCTGTTATGCATTTATGACTCATTAAATCAGATTTCAAAAGTTACTCATGTTCATAATTATCTAGAGAAGTAGATTTCTCTGGAAAGTGAGTCTGTTGTCTGACTATCATCAGAGCCAATGGCATTTTGGCAACTTTTTGCCTAAGGTTGTTTACAATCTTAACAGGTGCTCATTTACATACTTAAAACATTGAAATGTGACAAAAAATTTGTCTTATATTTAGAGGTGTGTAAGAAAAAAGGAAGGAGACCACCATGATGATGAGAGGGATTGAGTATCTCTCATATTAGGAAAGGCTGAGAGAACTGGATTTTTCAGCCCGGAAATAGAAGGCTTTCAGGTGACCTAATTGTGGTTTTCCAGTAACTTAAGGGAGCCTACAAGGAATATGGAGAGGGATCCTTTACAAGGATGAGGAGAAATGGCTTCAAACTGAAAGAGTGTAGGTTTAGATCAGATATTAGGAAGAAATTCTTTACTGTGAGGGTGGTGAGACACTGGAACTGGTTGCCCAGAGAAGTTGCGGATGCTCTGTCCCTGTTTAAGGCCAGGCTGGATGGAGCTCTGAGCAATCTGGTCTAGTGGAACATGCCACTGTCCAGGACAGAGGGGTTGGAACTACATTGATCTTCCCTTCCAATCCAAGCCATTCTATAATTCTATGATTCTATATTTTTTTTGAAGTGTAAAATAACAGATTTTCCTATGGAAAATCCACTGAGGAGCATCAGTAAGTCACTCCCCAAAGAAAGGATAGCCTCTGAAAACAGTGTGGTTTTTTGATGGCACCAGGAATTCATCTTTTCTTATTTCTATTTTTTCTTTCCTGTGCAGATGTGTTGAATCATGGCTATGATTCAATATAAGCACATGCATACACCTAGAAGCACAGCCAGGACACCCTTGAGAAATAGTTTAAGTTGGTAGAAGTGCTATTCCAGTATTAGCATTCCCCACTATTTAGAAGTATGATTATTTTCACACACCAGAAAAGCATATGTGTTTATTTTTCACATCACAATTCAACACACACACACAGACATATTTGTGATTCATAATGCCATCAACAGACCACATTATTTTTAGTGTTCTAAAACCATAGAGCTCTAATCAGTACTGTCTTGTGATTAGTATTGGTTAACATTCTTACCAACATTCACTGCTTTTTGAAATGCCTGCCCTTCCCCTCCTATCAGTATTTTTTTCACTTACTTGTACCAAAAACCTTGTAGCTTGACCTACTAAAGCCAATAAAGGAGGGCCATATAGAATTCAGGTATAATTTTCACTTTTGAGTGTGTCTCCAATAGCTTGTTTCTGAGTCTTCAGCAGAAATTTCTTTCTCTAAAAGTCTTTCCTTTAGAAGAAGGGTGGATCATTTTTACAAGCTCTTTTCCTTTCCGTATGGAGTCAAGATCTATACTATGTAGGGGATTTCCTCTATTTTTATTTGTATTTTCTGGAATATTCAGGGAGTCGTACAATTTGCTTCAGACTAAGACTCAGGTAACAGCATGACTACTATACTTAGTGAAAAAAGAAATAAATAATGTACTCACAGAGTGAGAGACAATAGAGTTCCATAAAGTCAATTTACTCCTTCCCTTGTCCATGCAGGTTTACCTGCTATGGTACATATTCTTCCTCATTTCTTGTTCTTTCTTGGTTTTAAACGTCAATAATAGTAAAGAAAATGTATTGAAAAATTTGATGTTATCTTTTCTGCTGCATACAAACATTGGCTTTAGTGCTTGCAAGAAAATTAAGTAAAAGAGATTAAGTTCCTATGCTTTATTTTTTGAGCTACTTTGAGATATATATTCTGTGGCTAAGCTCTTCCGCTTAACAACAGATTTATGTTGTAACAGGGGGAGCACTTTTCAAGACTTCATCCATTTATTTTTCAGTGGATAGACATTTCTCATATTTAATAGGCCTTTGCTCAAAAGCTGAAGTTATTCCAGCAAGACTCATGCCCCCATACATACATTCCTAAACTGCCATCACCATGCATTTAATCTTTTATTTTCTTGCACATTGTACCAACTTTCTGCCTGCACCTGTTTTCCTTTAGGATATCAATCTATCTCCTGCTTGTACCATTGTATAAAATGTGTTGGTGGACTGGCATATTGGCATATCATAAAATTCCTGACATTACTAAAAATTTATCACAGAATGTCACCATTATTTTACTTGGTCTCGTTTGTCTAACCTTCAAATTATTTGAATGAAATAAACAAAATTTTAAACATGATGAAAAAAGCATAAATTTCAAAGAGTTAATGGGCAATGATGATCAACTCCCTTCAGTTCTGTCAGCTGTATAAAGGGAATATGAATTCAGTCGTGTTTCCTCGTTCATAGTACAAGAGAGCTGATGAAATAATAAAGAATTTCAATCATGTACTAAATACCAGAGAGAGGTTTATAATTGCCTGGCATATTTTTTTTTTTTTACTTGCTACAAGCGCTTCCTTTCTTTGCTCATGTTTATAAATTTTGCATATCTGCATACTTTGCTCTTGTGTTGACTTACAAACATTCCAGATTTAACAACCCAAGGTATGAGGGCTGTTAAAATATCCGACCCATTCCCATTCTTTTACTTCCATTTCATGTGTTTACCATTATTTTGTAGGTCTGACTATGAAGACTACCTGATGATGAATGCTGAAGACATACAAAAATCACATTATACTCCAAATTACTTGGAAGTTTCTCTCCGTTCTCCTCATGGATTTGTATTTGAGTTTGCAGTAGAGTTATGATCATGAGAATAAAGATTTCAAAACATACTCAACACTCTTTCACTCACTTCAGCAAGACATGCAAATTTGAACATCCTGTCTTACGGTCATACATGCAAAAGAAAACCCAAAGCCCCACAAACAAGAAATGAACAGCAAAACTGAAGCCCTTACATACTAAAAATCTGCAGTAAAAAATACTGAGGCAAAAATACAACTAAATGTCATTGATACTTATTTATATGTGAGAAGTTTCAGACTTGCAAGAATTACGTCAGCGGGGACTTTAGTCTTTTATTTTTCAGGTAACAGATAACATGAATTGCCATTATTTATTTGTCATGACACCTAATAACTCAACATTGGTTTTGTTGAACTAATTTGAATTTGAGCTACAGAAACATCTCCCCCCCCACCAAAAAAAAGGTGACACCTTTCTATCTGATAATACTTGCAATTATGATCCTTAGATGCTTTTTAATCAATGATGATAATTAGATGCTTTTTTAATGCTAGTGACACTACCTAGGAAGTCTGATCATGACTATAACAGCTGTTACTGAAAAGAATCCACACAGTTATAACAACGGCTAACTTGATGAAAAATGTAGACACACAACACAAGACCTTTAACAAGGAGAGGTTCACAGAAGAGCCCAGGAAATGTGAAACACAGGAAGGTAATTTTTCTCCTTGAATTCCCACCTCCGTCCACCACCTCTGATTTTATGAAATTTTAGACCAACACAATTTTTCAAAATAAATGAATTCTACTTCAGGAACAAGACTTCATACATTTTGTACTGAAAGGGAGGAGTTTTTATACACCTCAGACTGGTGTCCCATAGGAAACTTACTGCATATTCCCTTCATCTTTGCTTGTCAGAAAAAGCAGCACAGAGTGGACTGACAGATGCTTGCTGCATACCTTTGATCTCAATAAAAATTTAGCACTCATACAAAAAACTCTCCCGTCCTTGAACCAGTGAAAAGGAGAGGGAAAGCAGACACAATTAAAAAGAAATGCCATAGAAACAAGTAAAAATTATGTCTCTAATCAAATATTTCCTATGGACATCAGGCAGCTGTTGGGTGGTTTGGTGAAAGCTTACGATACTTCACAAAAGCTCTTTATCTCCAACAGTGCAAATGAGGTTAATGGACTCGTTTTCACTCTGTGATTCACTTCCTCTGTTCTGTTTCTTTGTTTTATGCAGATAATTAGAAACAACAAAGAAACATCATTCTCTAGAGCTTAGGAGGGAAGGGAAGTTCACTTCTTTCCAAAAACACAAATTCAAGGGAAGAAAAAGAAGGAAAATAAAACCAGTGGGCAGAAAACAGAAGTTATACAGAAGGGTAATAGGCAATTAGCACCCACCCTCCCACATACACCAGCATACATTCACACAATCTACAGAAATGCCTGATCTTAACACAACTTCCACTAACTCTTTAGGCTTGAATAAAACATCACTGCTGTCTGTCCTTTGGGAGGCTCTCAGTAGTGCTGGGAGATGGCACTGAGAAGGCACAGAGCAAGGGGAAAAAAAGACTTTAACAGTATTGAACATAATATTCTCTGACAGAGAAATAAAGAACACTCTTATGATTTACTCATGATTTTTCAAAATTAGAAAAGTTAGTTCTATGAGCAGAAGTCACAAAATATTCTGATTTCCACATCTCCTCTGTTGAAATGTTATTGCACATGTGAAAACCTGGCTCTGCTGGTCAATGGCAAGCTTTTTTGAGAAAATATTGTACTGCAGTGCTGAAATGCAACTTCTAAATCTTTTCTTCAGCAAAGACAATAACATTGCCTATTATATACATTTGCTGTATTGATACCAGGAGACAAGAAAAGAGAGGCTCACTTATTTCAGAAGCAGAGAAAGGGAAAATTTGGAGAGCAAAACACTTGCATACATATAGTAGCTCCTCCAAAGATGAAGCAAGCCATCGAAGAGTGTTCAGAGCATGCTAGAAATGCTGTGCAACCTCTCCAAACACAAATTCAATGGACTGAGCTTGCTCAGTCTTTTGAAAGGTCAAGAAATATAGCAGTGGGATTGGATGAATATCATAAAATTGCTATCTTTAAATCTCATCATTTAACTTCTGCACCTGTTATATATGTTTATATTTAATAATACAAAGATCTAAATGTATAAGTATCTGTAACTATTGTATTCAGTTCTTTAGCAAAGAAATCTACTAGCTTCATTTTCACAATGAAAGTGTATCATCACCAAAGAATTGATAATCCTTTCTGCTAGCCATCTAGCATTGTGCAGAAACCAAACATACAATTCAAGAAGTAATCGCTTCCTAACGAACTATAGGTATTTGCAGAAAAAAAGTGTTTGATGCTGTCTTATCTAAATTTATTTCTAAGGCAGCTAATGAAAACAGCTTTGATGGTCCAAATGTTTGAGGTTCCCGTATTCTCTTCTCTACATCCTCTTCTTGCAAATATTATTTATTAAAAGCCATGACTTGGTGTGCTTCTAAAGACAAGAAAGAAGGATCATGTACATTTGGAGGGAACAGAACAAAAATATCTTTACCTTAATAAGATGCAGATCATGACTATAAAGATTAGGTTTCTAACATAGATCCAAAAGACTAGTTTTAAGTTGCAATCTTTAATACGTTATTTATCTACATCATCTATATATCATACACTTATGTAGCAATTTTCATGTGTGACTTGTAAATGGGTTCTATAAGTTAAAACTTCCTCAGATTCACAGCTTCAGACTGTTAATGTAAGTATAGTGTCGCAAATGCAGATTTTGAAATAAACTTGGGACATGAAGGTTAGGACACCACTGTTCTTTTGACTTACCTTTAGAAGACCTTTCAAACGTGAGAGACACTAAGGAAAAACAAACACCCCACAGTTTGTGTAACAGGACCATGTATTTGCATGAACAGATGTGGGAATGAGACTTCAGGGAATTCATGATTGACTTCCATATCCCACTAGAGCAATATCTGCATGCACACTTGTTGTTTATGGAAGAATGGTAGAATTATAAAGTACAGGTCAGCAATCACTAATCAAGAAGATTTCATAGTCCAACTGAAATGACAACAAATCAACCTGACTTTTGACAGAGAAAGGATATAAAAACTACCTGGAGAAACTAGGCAATCTATCCCTCACAGACAAAGAAACAGATGTAAAAGACATTTCAGAAGAAATCAATCAATCTCTCTCCAGAAAAGTAATAGTGATCTGGGGATTTTACCTACCAAAATTAACAGAATTTAACACTTGATGTATTATGTACAGCATTTCTTCTCATTTTCTCCTATGTGTGTTTAATAACTTCATTTCATTAGAATGTCCAAGGCTGTTCTAACAAATTGAACTTTTGTTCAATTTTGTTTAACAAAAAAATAATTTTCAGACTTGAGTATGTGGAAACTGACTATGCTAGAACTCTTACTTGAGGCAATAGGCTGAAAAAACAGTGTGATATTGGAAAATATGCATGTTACAGTACCAGGAATTTTAACTCTTTTGATAGACGAATTTTAATTTGATAACACTGAAATGAAAATAATCTTGAAATTATTTTTTCCCTTTCTACTTAGGGTACATCATATAAGACTAATTTTTCCACACTTTTAATAATGTTATGACTGTTTATAGTATCACATTTATATCTTATTTTTATTAGACATGCACCTCATAAGTTTGAAAAAAAAAATCAATTTTTAACAGTGATAAATTTTGCTTTTAAAATTTCTGTTCTCTGTCTGAATAATTCATGTTCACCCTCAAATGTGTGGGACACTTCAAAGGTGCAACCCGAAATTTTTCTGGATCAAAAATATTTTTGACTCACAAATGCACTTTTTAATATAGAAATTTAAAAGTCAAGTAAAAAAATCCAAGAGTTTTGATGCCCTTTTTTGATTTTCATGAATGTTAACATAGAAGAACAAGGACAATAAATATTGAAGACACATTTTTTAAGAACTCTTTTGAGCATATAAAACTGACAAAAAATACTGAACAGTCTAAGGCTTCAACCCGTGAGAGCTTCTTAATTATCCACAATCATGTCAGCATTTAAAAATCAGAAAAAGGTGAAGACCTGTTCTGAACAATTATATTTGTTTTTTCTTCTTCAGGATTTCAAACTTGAAAAGTTAAGTTTATTTCTCCATTTGGTGCCTTCTATTTAAACTATTAAGATACCCCTTTCTTTGAAATGTTTAGAGATCTGAGAAATTATTCCAAGTTAGATTGTACAGAAATTCTCAGGGTTTCTTTTTTAATGATAAGGAGGTGTAAAAACATTCTTAGAAGTGAAATTAAGTTTAGCATTGTAGTCTTTGATGAGCAGCACCTAGGCATTCAACTCATAAGATCCACATGAATAAATTACCTCCTGAACTCCATTTCACCTGTTATATAGACTAAAAGACAACAGCCCTTTAAGCATGTATTTGTTTAGCTGGTTTTTTTACCTCCAAAGAAATATTTTTCTCCAGTCTTGACTTGTAGAGGGCTGTTTGTTCGAACAGCTGAAGCTTCATCGCCATCAATGGTGAGGACAGCAAAATTTTCCTTAGCTAGGAATCGAACTTCATGCCACTGCCCATCATTGAGACCAGAGCCTATGAAGAACAAGAAAACATTGCAACATTTTACTTACTCCAATATTTATTATTTCTAAGGGTTTTGTGTGTCTCTCTCCCAAGCTCATTATATAGGGTTTAATAAAGGCTACTGCAGAAATGAAATCATTTTAGTGTGATAACAATGTATGGTTATTAAAGTAACTATAAGAAAGAAATCCACATTATATCGTAAATACAAGTCTTGGAACTGCCGAAGTGTCCATGCTTGCAGGCATAATGGTATCTAACTACAGCTGTTATCACTCACCTTTCCTATTAAAAGGCTATATTCTGCATTTTACTAATAAAGGATATGTCTTAATTGTTTTTATGATCAAGCTCAGAAGGAAGAGATATCGATTCATCCATTTAACCATAATGAGTAATAGTGCCAAAGGGCACATTATGCTCATCTTAGGCTAGAAAAAGTTCGATATTACCAAGAAAAGGGAAAGAAAAATAGGAGGGGAAAAGGCTCACGTAGGTGGTGAACTTACAGCTGATCCTGTCAGTGGGGTGGAGAGCTACTCACAGAAGAGGAAGACATTAACATAGAGGCACTGCAAAGGCAGAAAATGTCTGAAAACCCCACAATCTTAGGGGAGCAGCATCCTCCCAATACCGGCAGCAGTGGAGCAGATGGAATTGTTAATTCATTCAGATATTTTAAAATCTCCTGAATTTATATACTTCTAACATTGTCTGCTGGCAGAAAGTCAGTTTGGCACATTAAGAACTGCAAAAGGGTACTAGTTTGTTCCACTCATTTCCGTGCAGACAGGTTATGTTGGGTCAGCAAGTAAGCAGCAAACGCTGTAGTAAAAGCAAATTCCAAATTATGGCAACTCTTACAAGCAACATTTTCTGCACCTAGATAAAGTCACCTTAGCAAAATGTCATTTGCCAAAATAAACCACCGTGCAATGTAATAAGCTGTTCCTAAAATTAAATGGGATGCAAAATGTCAGCAGAATGCAAGACCTAATATACCAAATATGAGGGAATTTTTCTTTCTGTTTGTAAGCTCTTTCATTTTCATTGCATTTGAAAAAGAAGAAACTGAAAAACATATAACCCAGATAAAATTAACTTTGATAATAAACTAAGAAAGAAAAAGACACAATTTTATATAGACTTCCAAACCAAAATTGTTACAGCATGCACTTCTACAACTGAAGCTTATCAGAACACACTTAAAACCCCAATTTTCCAGCCTGAGATGACCTAATATTTAAAAAAATCTATTTTATATTTTTATCGAGGTATTCAGTATTACCTTGAACTGAATAACAACGACTAGAGGCTCCTGGACACAGTTAAGAATTGGTTATTAAAACACGGGGGACAAAAGCAGTGGCATGAGCTGTTCATCACAAAGGGAAGTACGTCTAAAACACTCTCTGGAAAGGGGGATATTGCAGAAACCGAGGCAAAACGGGATATGGGACAAGAAGGTGCAGAGCTGAGCACAGCCAAGGCTCTCAGCTGCGGGCAGGGAGAGGCGAGGGGCAGCGGGGCAGAAACAGCCCTGCCCAAGGGAGAGCGGGAGCAGAGACGGGAAGGGCTCTGCCCACCGGGGCAGGGGAAAAAGCTGGAAGGAGCAGGAGCAGCAGAGTCCTGGTCTCAGCCCTGCATGCCCTCTTGTGCTGCTCAGGAACAGGATGTAGAGGAGTTGTGACTGAGGAAGTCGAGCTTCAAGAAGAAGGAGGAAGAAAGGTGCTGTTTTAGTGATTGCTTTTGTTTCTCATTACCTAGACGTATTTTAATCGGCAATGAATTAAATTAATTTTCCCAAACCAAGTCTGTTTTGCTTCCAGCTGTAATTGGATGATCTCCCTGTTTTTATCTTACTTCATGATCTTCTCAGTCTTATTTTCTGCTCTTGGCCTGTTGAGGAGTGTGAGTGAAAGAAGCCACTATGACAACTTATGGAGCTAAAGGCAGTTGATTACACTATGAAATTGGAAATTCACTGTATTTTATATAATAAGGCTAAGTTCACCATCCTCACCTCCTGAAGATACTCCTTTGTAAATGGATGAACTGAAAGTACAAATGAGAAAAGTTGTTTAAATTAAATATGGCATGAGATGTAAAGTACTTCAATTATTTTAATCTGTATTTTTGTATTTTGTGTTTGTACTGTGCTCTCCCCATGTGCAGTGAAGGGAACCCCCCCAAGCTCACCGGCAGCATGCCGAGAAACTGAACATTACAATGACTCAAGGCAAAAAGCAAGTGGAGGGAAGGTGGATCAGCAGAGCAGGTGGCTCTCCTGAGCAGATCAAGAAGTGACAGCATGAGGAGAGCTGCAGGTTAAGAGCAAAAGTGATTTCATGCATTCTCTCTGTGTGCACAGCATTTAGCAAGATATACTAAGGGAACACATTGCTGTCTGTAAGCTGCTTGCTAGAGGCATGATTGGAGAAGCACTGTTGTTCTGACTGTATTAAAAATATCTGCCCCTACAAGTTGGCATCATTCCTGTCAGTCCCTGAAAGATGACACTGTTTCTGCTTTATCAACTCTTCAGTGTATTGATACATAATAATCATAAACTAAGGTTGTTAGATACAGGTATCAATCATCCTCATGAAGTTTTGCAGTATGACTGTAATATTCTCAACTGTTCTGGGTCAAAGTTGTCACAAAAATTCTTGTGTAATTTTATATTTGCTTAGAAAATTTACTGGTGTATTTTTTTCCTGTGGAGATTACTGATGAATGCTAATGAGGATTGCTCATTAGTACTCAGCAAGTATTCACTATTATCTGTACAGAATTGTGCTCCCCAGTCAAAAAACTAAAAGCACCTTTTATCTCTGCCACTGTTTTTATCTGAGTTTTTAATTATGTGTATTAGTAGCTGTAGTGTTAACCCTCCTTTATAAATGAGACAATGACTTGTGTCAGAAACCTAAATTATTATTGGGATATATGATATATTCTATATATAAATATTATGGGGGATAAATTTGTATTGCTGCATGACCTGTTTCTATTGTAATATTTTATTACAAGCCTCATGTATATTGAGGAGTTATTTTTGCTTTCTGAGATCTTTATGTAAACCAAGACTCATTAGTAAGAGTAGATCATGTCTCTTTATAACAAAAAAAAATTTCAGCTGGAAAGTTTAGAATGGCCTACATCCCAAATGCACAGTGAGGGTTTCTCATTGGAGTTTAATTTCCTCATCTGATCTGATACATATATTTATTTGCATTCCTTTTTTCCTCACTCCAACTTTTTAGGTATGCAAGTTGAGGAAAAAAAATAAAAAAGAAATATATTGCTGCCACCACAAATTCCCTACTGAGTTCTGGAAAAGACGGTTTCATATGCAAATTAAATATGTTAATGAAATGCATTCGCACTATCTAGGTTTTCTATTTAAATGACATTATTTTAAAAGTAGGACTCTTGAGTTAGGCACTTTGATTGAACAAGAAGAAACAGATGTTTTGCTTATTACAGACGTGAAAGAAGAACTAGATTAACAAATAGCAAAAAAGTGCAAGGGTTTCTAAATTCTCCGTACATAATGAAGAATTTAGAAAGATAACATCTGGTCGAGCTTTGCCTCAAGGAAAACTATAGAAGCAAAAATCTCAAATTCTTCTATGGATAACCTTGTGTGATCAAATCTTCCTTTAAAAGATACTGACCCATGCAGTGACTATCAATGAGTGCTAGCTTATACAGTCTGCTGATGCACAGGGACAGAATTCTTCTGAAGTTAACAGTGTAACATCTGCCACATCAGAGCAGAAACTTGGTCTTAATTTTGATGTGGGACTTTAATCCAAAACTCAGTTTAAATGTTTAGGAAGAAAACAAGGAAAGAATGCTATCATTAGCCCCATGAAGCACTGGAGCAATGCAAGGCTATGCAACTGCATATGAATTTTTAGTTCCTACTGCTGTAGTAAATATTTTGTATTATAATTTCTTGCATATTCTTACTAGGAGGCGAAGCCCTCAATATTCAGCCTGAAGATAGAGGGAGAGGTTTGTTTGTTATTGCTTTCACTTTAGCCAGCCAGAACCATGTTGCAGGACCATGGTGTAATTGCTATTCCTGGCTAATCACTCACTAATTCAGTACAACTTTGCACTAGTATTTCTGACTATAAGATAACAAGTAAACAATGTTTTGTTTGAAACATTCAGCTGTGTTCAAATATACAGCGATATATGCCATGAATATTCAATCAGAAAAAACTAAAATATAATCACCAGGATGTAATTACAAGAGTCGTGCTTTTCTGTATTTAGTTAATCGTAATTTTAAACTGGAAAAGCAAAATCACAGCTCTCCTATAATAATATTTCTGATAGTTTTTGCAATAGGCTGCCTGAGTACATAATGTGTTTTAGGACTTTTGATTCAGAAAAAAAAAAATTTTTATGTTTTATTCCTTTTTTTGGCTATCCCAATGAGCAGTAAGATAAGACAGTGGCAAATGCAGTCCTTGAATGTATTTTGATGGTGGAAAACCCTGTTCTCCAACAGAAACAAAACAGCTAGGGCAAATTTTGTCCTTGTGTTTAAGCTCAGAGTTCTTTTTTAAGGTGAGTAGTTGGAAAAATGTATCAATTTGGCTCACTGGTGATATTTAATTTATATTGATTTTCCTCTGCAAGTTAATATCAGAAGAGAAAAAATGAATATTTAGCTTTAAATGCATCTCTAGTCTTGTATGTATAGGAAGTATTTTTAAAAGGGTAGGTATTTTTCTTGTTTCCACAGTTAATACTGTTGTGCAGGGAACAGAAAATACAGCAAATACATAAATCTAAAATGCTGCAGAGTCTCTATAACATTCAAACATTCTTATAAAAGGTTTGACTACTGGTGATTTTAATGTAATGAGCCATAAACCTAGAAAATAATAGTCAAATTCATAAAGATTTATTTTTGTTCTGTCTTTTACTGAACAGTAATAAAGACAGATAAAATGAATTCTGCACCTGAATGACAGAAAAAAAATGTTTGCAAATTCTAAGTTTAGACACTTGTAGAATCTTGTGCAACTGCTAAAACAATTCTAGCTTTTCAAGCACAGGCTTTTTCTTCTCCTTTCTCTCCTGTTCTTCACTCATTCTTTATTGTCAGTAAAAAAAAAAAAATTAAATTAGTTTTCTGCCTTAGATATGAAAATATATACACCTGGAAATTAGAATATTGATATGTGTTTCAGTTTGCAGGAAGAATGCTGTTTTTAAAGATCAAACACAACTTTCGCCACCGCCGCCTTCCTCTGTTCCAGTCAGTGTCACATCAGGAAATGTTGGTTCAAAATGCAGTCTGGTGCCCCAGAATCGCATAAGACACCTGCTCAAAGGCAATCATCTCCATGAATGGCTCCAGGATTAATCTTTACTTAGAAATAGGCAATAGTCACTCATTGTCTATGAGTGACCATTACCAATAAAAATATTATTTAGCACAACTGTTATGCTAATTTAGCATATTACTTATTATTTAGCATAACTGTTCTGAACTCCCCAAAACTCTTTACAGAGCAGTATCTAGCGTTATCTGTGTTTTAGCTGGCCACACTATAAATACCATACAACATTGTGCCTCATATCCACACAATCATCACCTCTGAGACTTGAAGACACTTCCCTACACCTAACAGTACCTACAACACAATCAACTTTCTTAAAACTACAATCATGCTAATGCAAAATATGATCTAGTCTTAGGATTCAAGCAATTTCAATAATCATTATCAAATCCAGCAATTTAACTGCACTTTATCCTACATACACACTTTATAGAAGAAAGCTCCAGATTTTTTTCTGGAAAATTTTATATATTTTTTTCTTGCAAATGATAAGAAATAAACCATTTATAAACAGAATTATATTTATAAAGCTTTAACTTAATTTTATAATTTTTACCACCATCTACTAGGTACCCTACTTTACTGAATTATTATTTTTATATGCTAAGCATCTGAATATTTTGGTAAGTGAGCTGACCAGAATTTTCCGTCTTATGAAACTTTAAGATACTTGTTTTGTGGCTATTATTCTGTCATACTTTGTTTAGCTTTATTTGGGAAGGCCTTTCTGATTTTGAAATCCTTTTGTATCACTACAATTATTTATATTTATTGTGTATTTATTATTTAAATTGCTAAATTTGAAAATAATAGGGCAGCTAAACTTCAGTGTTTTGTTTTATCTTTGGACTAATCAAGTTCAGATGCCTACAAAACCATGACAGAGAGAGTTTTTATTCTTTGCACATTCATGCTGGCTAAACAATATAAAAAAATAAAATAAATAGATTTTCCAGACAGGCAAGGTGAATCTGTAACTTTTAATTTCACAGTACTGAAGTATTCAGTGAAAAGAAGCATAGACTAATGGTATTTCCCTAGATTTTCTCACTACTCACCAACTTAAACACTTTCACTTTGTTGTAAACAACATCCTTAATTGCAAAGAGAACAGAAATTGGTGCAGAGGGTTTTGTTGGTAAGGAAAAAACAAGTACGAAAAGCAGAAATAACTCCATTGAACTAAAAGTAATTTGACATTTTCAGACCAACAGCTAAAATCAAATGTAATTTTTTTTGATATTTTAAATACCTGAGATGAGCATAACAGCCTGGGCTCTCAATCAACAAGAATATTTAACAAAATATTCTTTAGTAGGACATTACTCAAGGGTATAAAAGCTGTGCACATTTTAAAGTACTCCAGAAAACTGAAGCCTAAATATGTCTCAGATATCCAAACAGTTCTTTCAGTGCATATTTTGTAGCAGTCATCAATGCATGACTGAAAATTTGAAGCATATGATGGGAGAAGAGGTGATTGAGCTTTACCACTCAACTTGTGGGACACTAAAACAGCTTTTATGTTGCTCACTTGGCAATATTTTTAAATCAGCACCTGTAACACTTTCATTATGCTCCCACTTAGAAGATGGAGAAAGCTCTAGGCACAAGGTTTTCTGAAAGGAAATTTGCATAGCAGCCCTCTTCATGTCTTAATCCTATTAAACAAAAATTCTGTTTATAGTTTTATCTTCATTGTACATAGGACTCATGCAAAAAATAGGAGAAACATTGCATTTTTTCTTCTAAATGAAATATAGTACTTTTTACAAGGATTTGCTTGTACCTCTGCCTCTGTCCCAGAGGCATGAACCATAGAAAAAGCAAACCCTTTGCTCCCCACCAGAAAAAAATTACCAAATAATGGCATTATCTAGCAAATACCAATGACCAATTTATTAGTGTTTCTTCATGATCTATTTTTAATTAAACTCAAACTTCATTAAACTGTTTCTTATTTAAAAACATTTGGTTTTTTAAACCTGGAATACTCTAATGCCAGAACCAAACAGTGCTACGTGTGAAGACTGATTTTCTTTGTATGACTCTCCATGGTGTGGCTGAAACCCTGTTAGTGACACACTGAGGCTGGACTTAACCTTGCTATAGATCAGTTCTGCAGCCAAAAACAAAGGCAGAGAACTTTGCACAGCAAAATACAGTTTTGTACATGAACCTGGGTCCTATAGAGTTGAAGGTTTACACATAAACTGAATTGTGGTTTTAATTTGCTGCTGAAGTGTGTGTATAAAGCAAATCTTGCAGTTGTCCCCACATAGTGGACTTTTCCTTGTATTCGTAAGAGTCTCCATGCTGAAGACTGTATTTTCCTCTGATGAATCTAGGTCCAAACTCACAAATTCCAGTCTCATGTGCAAATGACTTTGCATGGACTTTCAGGTCTCAGCATGAACTGTTCTGCTGTGTTGTTCACCCCTGTGGTGCTGCACTGCTTGCTACTGAAGACAGAGCCAGGTCTAAAATGTTGAAAGCATTTGCTGTGGACACTGGGATTTGAAAAGAAAATAGCCTGTTCTCTTCTATCAAAAGCCCTAAGGAAAAAGTGATAAAACACCTCCCTCCTGTAGTACTCCGCAAGGGAGAAGTTCAAGAGGCTCCTTGGTTCAAGAAGAAAATATTTGCTCCATAATTTGCATGTATTTGCTGTCACAGATCACTATTTCTCTTGTGTTAAGGAGGTTTATGTTTTTCAAAACCAGAAAACTGTTAGAGAAATATAAACAACAAAGTTCTTAATGAACAATAGTAAAGTCTTAATATAATGATAATTTCAAATTATCAACTTTATTAACCAAAAATATTCTTTTATAGAATCATAGAATCACTAAGTTTGGAAAACACCTCTAAGATCATCGAGTCCAGCCTTTGAACACCAAAACAACAATTAAACCACAGCACTAAGTTCCCTGTCCAGTAATTTCTTCAACATTTCCAGGGATGATGTCTCCACCATCTCCCTGGGCAGTCTGTTCAAAGTTTATCCACACTTTCAGTGGAAACATTCTTCCTGATATCCAATCTGAACCTCCCCTGGAACAGCTTGAGGCTGTGTCCTCTTGTCCTGTCTGTAGAGGACAATATTGTTGTTACACATTATGTTTTCTTTGTTTAAGGGTACAGCAGGAGGTAAACATAAAATATATTCTGTCTCAAAGGGAGACACAATAAAAATATTTGGATAAGGAGTGGTTTTCTAAGAAAAATATAAAAACATAATTAAAATGCTAGCATTGTAGAACTGCTTTACATTTTATTGAATATTGTCTTTCACAGACTGCTGTTGGACAATGCAAGTTATATCTCAAAGTCAAGATAGCGTGTACTCTGACTCTGTCCATTGCTGCTCCTTAACACAGCATTAGATGAACTGTGAATTTCAGTGAAGTTTCCCCAGACTCCTGGAAAATGAAGAATGACTTCACACCCAGAGAAAAGGCAGATCTTTCAAATGCAGCCACACAGCAGTGGATCTTTCAGCACAGCAGTGAGATCAGAGCTGAGCACTGTTACAGTGCTGGGTCCTAGAAGCACTACTTTTGAAATGCAGCATGAATCCACTGGCTGTAAGAGAGGGGAGCCAGGAATATGGCAGCTCTGTCAATATGACTGATAGGACACTAGGAAAGCTGACAGGGGAGAAACACAGTGATATGTACTTCATATGCACATGATACCAGTATCTGCTGGTAAGTATCAAATAGATTAAGAGATCTGAAACAATGATGTGATCAATAAAACTATAAAATAATATGTATCAGAAATAATAATAATAATATATAATAATAATAATAATTATTATTATTACTACTATTATTGCTATTATTATAGAGCCACATAAATACATCTTTGTCCTTTCAGTACAGGGAGTTTAGCTATCGTTAATGGCACAGGTGAGGAAATTGCAATGGTGATCTAAGTAAAAACTCTGCTGAAGTTCTGAACCTCCGGTATCTGTAACAGCTGAGAATTTAGGCCAACATACAAAAACCCCTAAATTTTCATGGAGTTGGATTAGATGAGCTGCAGTATCCTTCATATCTACCAGCCTGTGATAATCAAAATCCTTATAATGGAGAAGCAGTCACTTTTCCCAGTGACAATTGCTACTAGATTTCATTATAAAAAGATTGCTCCCAACTCAGTTTATAGATACTGTACCCACTCATAATTACTGAGTCTGTTCTGACAGTGAGGGAATCAACCTGCACTAAATTAATAAATCCTGAGCTTTAAGTAAGTTGTTAGAACAAATTTCTGCCTCAACATGCAGCTCCACTCTTGTGTCTGCCTTGATCTTTTTATGAATAGAAGGACCAGCAGTTTGTAGATTAGGTACATTTTCATAGAAGTTTTATAGAATTTCTTTTTTGTAAATTTCTAAAGAAGGCACTCAAGCCAAAGATTCTAACTCAAGTATGAAGAACGTACATAGATAGTAAGTTTGTTTCCTGTTTCTTTTTCCTTCAGGTATTTTGTTAAGGGTAATAATGATAGATTCTAACAGTTCAATAGTTTTCTTACAGTGAAATACAATACTAACACACATTTCAAAAGTTTTTTAAGCTCTTTGCTGACCACGTAATTGTAATAACCACTTTATTATTGCTTTTTAATTCACAAATGTCTTTATATTTATTTAATTTTGTCTTTGTTTTAGTAGGTAAGAGAAGAAACAAATTTTACCAGAAGTTTTGTCATATCTGAAAAGATTAGGAAATGAATAGTTTAGTCTGTCATGTGATACTTAGGAATAAGGTGACACTTCATGAATTATCAATAATTAAAATGTCTCTTCCAATTATTTTTTTTTGTCCACTCAACTTTTAATAATTTCATTAGCTTTTAAATACAAAGTGAGACCACAATGGAAAATAGAGAGGTTAAAACCAAGTCATTTTTTTTTCCTATCTGTAGTTTTATTAAAGATTCTTAATGCAAATATGGGGTTTTTGGGGGTCAGAAAATTTCATCTTTCTCCTTATGGTAAAATTTCTTTTCAATAGGAACTTGAACTGCACTGCTATAATAATTTTTCATTGCAGGTTTTCTGTTGCATTTTATGCATTAGGTGGTCTGTCATATGCATAATTAGTAATTATAGGACCCACAGGCAATAAATCATGAAAATATATTATCTTAGCATCATACTTTACTTGGGTTAGCAACATTTCTGATGCACAGTAGAGGCTGTCACTAGCGTTTTATGAAGATAGATGATTGAACTATGCAACTCATAAGCTGAATTGTGATAAATCCTTCAGTTCACTCTTGCTAAAGGCCTTGTGACGCTGTCAGTCAAACATGGGTGAGCACACTTTTTTGGCTGTGACAGGAATACACGCAGCTGCTGTCACCTGCACCATGCTGGTGGCCTGGACACTGGTGAGGGACTGCTGGGGCTAAGCCACCTTAGAAAGCCTATTCTCAGTCAGAGGATTAATAATTTCATTGAGCTACTTGAGATCTGCTGATAAACCACTTCTCTCCCCAAAAAACAAGAATAAAATGCACTTTTTTTTTTTTTTTAAATTTCTGTGTTTTTATAGAAAATACACATTACAGAAAAGTTACTGGAATTATTTGCCCTGCTGTCATTCTTGAAAGGCCACCATGGCAAGAAATGTCTCTGTGAATGGATGCTATGTCTGAAAAATGGCACACTACAGAACTATCATTTGGTGTTCTAGTGAGAAATGAGGAAAAACAAAACCCAAAAACTTAAATTATGATCTAAAATGAAACTATTTTTAATATAACTACCACAAGAGAGTTGATACAAAAATTAGTAAATAAAAAGCCAAGTAATTTGAATATTAAAATAATTCTATTGAGGATCGAGTTTTCCCAAATTCCCTAAAATATCCCTTTGAAAGAAACAGTTTGAGATTCATTTTCTGACCTACTAAAAATGTGAACGTGACTATTTTATTCCTTAAATTCTACTTGTTCATCACTGATACAAAGCGACTTCAACAATAAAATACACTATAATACAACAAGAGCTTTGCAACAGTCCTAAAAATCCACAGTAAATAAATAAGTAAATAAACATAGTTACCATAGTAAATCTGTTGTTTCATGCATGAATGCTTTCATATCAACAAGACCATCTGGAAATGGATTTTTAAACAAAACTTCTCTGAAAATTTGATGGTGTAACTAGTTGTTTTAGTTTGATGAAAAAAAACTATAATAAAGCCCCATCTCAGATTCCAAAGCATGTAAATGGAAATCAAACACCTTTACTGACAGGAGTACTGGTAGAAGTCAAAAACTTTAAATAACACTTTTACTGAAATAATTTATCTCTACATTGCTTTCTAAGTCATTTGATGCATGATAATTTAGCCAGCTGTTTATAAAAACTTGCCATGCTACTTCCTTTAGGATTGGGTTAAAAACCCCAGAAAATAAGAGTAGCTTGATAAACCTTGTTCTGAATTTGCCAACATCTTTTTAAACTCCTATGACCTGCCAAACTGGCAATTAAATGTTGATTTATTACAGGAGGATGGCAATTATTGTAGCTCATTTGCTAAGGACTTATGATTTACTTTGCACTATAGAAAAACAGGAAACACACAAAGTCCTTAGTGTTTGATTTAATTCTTTTAAGAAGTCTTAAGGGGGAAACCATTTTAGCTTCACGTACAAATGTCAGGCTTACAGTTTGGATCATGCTCAGTCACTCTTTATGTAGTTTATGTCTTTGTTACATTTGTTCTCGTTGTCACTATGCCCTAGAAATCTCCAGTTCATTCAGTGCTTCAGAAAAGCACTTCTAAGTCAGAAGGAGGAACTTTCTACAGGTTTCCATAGAAATGTCATGCTTTGGGAGAAGTTGCTCCTGTTGAATTAATGAGGTTGGTTATGATAAAACTGTTCAGGTCTAGCATTCAGAAAGTGCAATGAAGCTTGCATTTTGATGGAAAATCTGGAAGTTGACTCAAATGAAAAGTAAAAAGAATTTAATCTGGATAACAGTTTGAATTCTGATGCTCTTCTTTTTCTGACTGCAGTCTTATGGAACAGGCACATGCACTTCTGGCACTGCTGGCACTGCTGATAGCAAATCAAGCATCCTGAGCCATAAACTTCTAAGCCAAAAGAATCTGCAATTCCTTAATGTGAATATGGGAGATAATCTCCTGTCAGGCGATTTGAAGATCTTGATTCAACTTCAAACCTTCCCCTGTCTCATGAGTTTTTGAATCTAAAATGAAAGAGTGGGCTTCTGAGTTGAAAACAGAGAACCCACATGGACAGCAGGGATGATGGTTTGTTTATCAATGATGCAGAAGTTCTTGGCCCCTGTTTTACCAATTTTTAATGGGTTAAGTATGACATAGCAACGTTGGGGGAATTCTGGATTTTATTTCTCATATAGTTTTGCACTTACATACTTGGCACTAAGTTGGGCTATTCCAGTTGAGAATGGATACTTGGAGTTACATGTAAAAATATACAAAATTTACTTACGTAAAACATGGTGGACAAGGCCAACTCATTATAATGTATTACAGTCTGTTTCTAAACATTTATGACAGTTGTCACTATAATGCAAATACTGGATAGTTCTGCTAGCTCTACAGGCATGTAAAGAGCAATAGAAAGTGTATAAAATATACACATATTCTACAGGCTCAGGGCTTTCAAGCAAGCATGCTAGCATCCTCCAAAATGATCATATAAGGAAGTTTCAGAATTATAAGGCAAAAACAGAGGGAAGTCAGCCCTCTGGAAGTTTGCTCTGGATGGTCCTGAAGTGTCAGGCATATAGATATTATCACTGGGTTAAAATAAGCATAGCTTACATAGAAAAAAACTTTTTTTTCTCTTCAAATATTATAGTATTACACATGACTATAAAAAAACCCACATGTTAGAAAATGTGGAGAGTGGAGAAATTAGTAAGTGGAGAGCATATTTTTAATACAAGACCCACTGATATCCATAAAAAGTTTCCACTGGCAGGGCCTAGGCAGATACAAAGCATATACAGTTCAAATAGTTTACTTTGAATCTATTTTTCAGTGGAGGTTGTTTTATAAGTCTACAGCCTGTTCCTGTATTGTGATCAGAAACATGTTGAAACAAAATCTCCAGTGAGACATGCTCTTATTCGTAAATGAAGTATGATACCTACTTTCAACAGCACTACTTAAGAAATTTCAAGAGGGCTTACGCCCATGAGCTAGCTTTCATGCCAGTGGTATGTGATTTTTTATTTGGGTTTTCCTATCATGAATCCAAAGATATTGTGCAGGGAGATTATGCAGACAGTGAGACAGACTTCATCAAGATACTTTAGTTAAAGTGCGAGGTATTCAAAGAATGCAATGGAATGGGACTAAGCATGTCATAAAATGATCAATCACAGTTAACAAGTTCAAATGAATGATTATTTAGAAACTCTGCTGGTTTGGGCTAGAGTAGAGTTAATTTTCTTCACAGTAGTTAGAGTAGAGTTAATTTTCTTCACAGTGGGGCTTTGTTTTAGATTTGTGCTAAACACAGGGTTGATAACACAGAGATGTTTTTGTTGTTGCTGAGCAGGGCTCACATAGAGCCAAGGCCTTTTCTGCTTTTTGTAAAGCCACGCTGATGAGGATGTTGGCTCTTCATGGGAGGCTGGGAGGAGACACAGCCAGGACAGGTGACCCAAACTGACCAAAGGGACATTCCAGACCACCTGACATCATGCTCAGTATATAAAGTGGGGGGAAGCAGGAGGAATGTGGAGATGTTTGGAGTGATGGCATTTGTCTTCCCAAGTCTGTTTTGTGTGATAGGGCCCTGCTCTCCTGGGGACGGCTGAACACCTGCCTGCCCATGGGAAGCACTGAATTAATCCCTTGTTTTACTTTGCTTCTGTGTATGGCTTTTTCTTTGCTTATTAAACTGTCTTTATCTCAACCCATGGGTTTTCTGGCTTTTACATTTCTGACTCTCTCCCTTGTACCGCTGGTGAGGGAGTAAACAAGTGGCTGTATGGGGCTTGGCTGCTCTCTGGGGTTAAGCCATGAAAGAAACATACATATGATCCATTGAAATTTTCTGACAGTAAAGGCCTGGATTAATGGCATTGCTGAGATCAGGGTAGTCATATATTCCATGGCTTTTCTCAAATTACCTTCTCAAATTTAATGTCAATTATGAAAAGGAAACTTTTGTTGTCTTTTCTCTGTTTTTATCTTTACTGATCAGACAGTAGACCAAAAGGCTCTGAAGGTTGTTCCTTTCCTAAGCTCCCCTCCAAAGGCACTCAAAGGTAACACTTGTCTGACACTCACAGCTATTGACAGCACTAGCAGAAATAGGATGCTAAGCTGAGTGCAGACTGGAGATGAGAGGAAGAGACCATGGAAATGCAGGGAGTGAAAAACCAGGAGAAAACTAGTAGATGTACCTCATGTGCACTAATGCTCTGCAAAGATGGGGACATATTCTTCCCTGTCCCCTCTCTTCCAAAACTTAAATGTAATTTGCTCTGCAGGTGTAACTCACGGGGTAACTTTAAGAATGAACATCTACATTTTCAGAGGGAGAAGAATATTCTGAGACTTTACCACAAATTATCTTAAAATAAAAATTTGCTGCTGCTGTAGGAACATGAGTTCAGAATTTAAACCAGGACACAAGGACAGAAAGAGTAATTTTTTTTACAATTAATGTTTCAATAAACAAGTACTAGTTATAACTACAGCTCTCCCCCACCACTTTACTACAAAATAATTATAATACTTAACAAGTATAACAATAAAAGCAGCTCCCTCTGCTTCTTTTTGCTTATATAAAAGGGTTTAAAAATTGTCTTCATTAAAGCATACTGGATTTTTTTAGGAATTTAACTGCAAGGATATGCAGATGCATCCACTTACAGATGTATCTTTACTATAGCCCCTGCTACTCTATACCAGGTATCCTAAGTAAGAAACAAAGAGTACTCAGCCTAGCAACCTTACTTTTGCAATTTCCCACAGCAATTTTTTTCTTTCTTCCTTTCTCTAACCAGTTTTTGTAGCATGTGTTTGTAGAAACGTGTGTTCAGGTTAAGGAAAAGAAAGATTGAATGATCTTAGTATGGGGAGAAAAAAATCCTTTTTGATCTTGTGTTCATTCATAAGACAAGTTTAAAAGAACATTGATTACCAGAAAAATCTGACTTACATTAATTTAGCTGCAGGGCATTTATAGAAATCTAGCAAAATCACGTTGTTTCGACAGACATTATCCAGCTCTGCATACACTAGCTTCTGTGCTCTCAATTTTCCTGTCTTCATCTATTTCCTGTCTCTTTTGTTCACATCTACTGTCAAGTTATGACATAAATTATCATATTTAAATTACTGGCAGTTTCCTTTTCTCCTCTTCTACAATCAAGGAAATGGAATTTTTAAAGAACTTAAACTGTCACATTCTTCACATTTTCAAAGTCTCCTCCTTCCTTTACAAAAATTGCTTCACGGCACAAAGCATAAACACAACTCAGCTCCAGGGAGAGTTATGGTATTTTAACATGTCTAGAATAATTTGGGAAATTTGAAATGAAGATCAGTGTTCCTTATTCGAATAATAAAAAAGTGGCAAGTATGACTTGGCTGCTGAGGAGACTGCAATCTCCATGTATTTAGATGGTGGAGGAGGAATAATTATCAGTAAGGTCCCCCTCTTCCTTTTGCCAGACTTGGGCAAGCATGAGCCTTACAGCATGTTCCAATATCAGCTAACCTGCCATGTCAGTAGCAACTCTTGGTAAATTCTGAAAAATTAATTAAATCAATTAAACAGGCAGCAAACAAAAGACAATACAGGGAAGGGGTGTATGTATGTACAAGAGCTATCATTTAACTAAAATAAATGAAAGGCAAAGCTCTCCTAACAAATCATA
The DNA here is from genome assembly GCA_013396875.1 of Vireo altiloquus. Lineage (NCBI taxonomy): Eukaryota > Metazoa > Chordata > Aves > Passeriformes > Vireonidae > Vireo > Vireo altiloquus. The sequence goes on along the minus strand of VZRF01011319.1, from coordinate 65,672 downwards.
GTTATCTGCTTTTCCCTCACCTCACATTCACCCCTCCTACAGTTCTTCCTAAGCACCAGTTAATACAAATATTTTATCTTCTAGTAAAACACTAAGTTATTTGAGAAAGGTAGTTGGGCTTTAGTATTCCTGTAAAAGTACATTCCTACTTCGAAAAATAATCAAACCCCAAACTCTGCTCAAGTCAGGTCAGGATGAAAAAATGAGATTTCCAGCACTGTCACTGAGGTATAAAAAACCAAACCAAATCAAACCAAACCAAACTTTGTGACTGGTCCAGTATCTTTGACAATTCTGGTGCACAAACACAGATGTTTGAACATCAGTTGTAACATAAATGAAATTGCTCTTAATAAAACAAAAGTGGAATTTTTTTATCTCAGCTGTACACAAAACTCAGTGAAATAAAGTAATCCTGGAGAAAAATATTTTTTTGTTTCAAAGGCAACACCTCAAGCAGAAACCCAACAAAGAAGGACAAGGGTTTGTTCAAATCTCCTTTCAGAAGGTTGTATACAGATTTTTAACTCACATACCAAATATCTTATATGCAAAACCTATTCTTTGCAGTAATGAATTTGCCTTTGCTTTTCACTATTGACATAGGCCCCATCTACCCCAGACAAAATAGTCCCTTTATTTTCTCTGTTTCTTAATTTAACTATATATAACAAGGGATAATGGTGTCTCAAGGCATTTGTAATACAAATATATATGATGATGAAACAAACAAAAATGTGAGAAAAAAGAATGAAACATTTTCCCTGTCTTGAAAAGAAGCACTGTGGCACAGATTAAATAATTTGCTCTCAATTATACTGAAGTGTAGGAACAAAAAAAGGTCTAACTAACACCTTTTCTACAAGACTATTTACTTTCCTAATTATTTTCTTTTTCCTTCCCTAGTATTCAAAAGCCTTATGGAAAAAAAAGAAACCCAAACCAACAGGTCTTTTGAGTATTTAAATTAATTCTTTTTAAAAACAAATAAAACTTATTATAAGCAAGTTACTTTAAGCTTGTCATCTATCATTCTTAACCAGGATAAATTAAATTCAATAACTTAAATAATTATTTTGTCATTTTGAAATTAAATACAATTTCCTGTATTATATCAATTTCTGTATATATTAAATGCAGATTATTAGTTAGCAAGCAGAAAAGTGAGACCTTTATGTGACTCTTTTTTCATACTTATCATGGAACTCATGCTCCATTATCATGAAATATATCATATGTATATCAGTCCTTAACAGCGCAAAGCTTTAAACAATGATTTAGATGACTGAACCCTCTACTGATAACCTGGGGTGAAGTTTCTTTCTCCAGGTGACTGGTAAATGGAATTTCCCAGTGGAAAGAGCCTCAAATACAGTAAAGAAACCAAGGACCTTTGTACTGATGGGAGTTTCTCCAAAAATACCAGTGATAGAACAGAACCCTGGTCTTCCAGGCTCCCAGAAATACACTCAGCACAAGCCAAACACTGTACCTTGTGTCTTGAACCTCCAGAAATTATTTATTAATTGAGATCTAATAGAAATCGAGGTTCTTTTGCAATTCTATTTCAGACACTGGCAATTTTCAGGCTATCCACAATCCATATATAGTAACTACCCCTGATTCTGCATACTAAATAAGGATGTTGGATGTCAGGCATTCTGTATGAAGAGCTCCTAACTTTTCCAACTCAGTCTGTTCATGGGCTGTCAGATGAATGACAGTGTCTTAGGAGGAATCATCCAGCCAAAGTATTTATCTAATTTTACAACAGTTTGGATATAGCTGGGCAATTGATGGGTAGGGGAGGGAAGGAGATTGCTAAAATAACATCAGATGTGTGAGAGACTTAAACCTATTATCATCAGTTACTGAGGACCGCCCTAAATATTGACACAGCCCATTTCAATTTCTATATGCTCTGGGCAGAATCATAAATTTTCCTGGAGAAAAAAAAAAAAGTGTTATGCTAATATTATGCCCATGGTAGCTATATTAGAAAGACCGGATGTTTTAAAGGATGAATTAAAAAAGTGTTATTGATGCCTTAGGTTTTAACTTTTAAATTTTTCAACTCCTCTACTGCTAGTGTAACTCTGAAGTTTTCTGTAGTTTGTTAAGTGCTGTTCTTTCATGTTCCCTCATAACAAAGCCTCTCCAGCTTGCTCTCCAAGGACACCCAGACTGTCCTAGGCCCAAGAACTGTAAACCTTCATCTTGGGGAGGGAGGCAACCTTGCGGAAATTACATCAATGGCTGGGTTCTGGTTGGTGAATTTATGCTGATATAAAAGTGTGAAGAACTCGTGACCTGTTGTCCATTTCGGGATCCACTGAGGCAGGAGCCTCTGGAGCCCAGAGTGTACATATGAAGGCCTTTCAAATAAATACCTCCTTTATTCCTTTATTCCTGTCTAGTTTCTGTTTCTAAGTAACCATTTAAGCCATCATTATGAAAAATTGAAAAGAATGAAGGATCCCATGAATCTCTTGATCTTTTGCCCTTCTCTTGCATAAATCTCAAGTGAATCCGGAATAACTGCCTACTTCAGTTCTTAAGAGTATGTCAACAATCAAGAAACATTAAAGAACATACTGAATACATTATTAGTTCCATTAACACTGCAATAGATAAACACAGTGCCCTGATAGTTCCCATCTCATGACCTTGGAAATCTCCCAAGGCAGCTGTAAAATCTAGTTGCAGAGGTCATTTAAAATGGAGCCTAACAAAGCTCAGAAAAATACACTACAGGGAACAATGCTGGCATGCATAGGGAATTCAGCTAACTGAAAATTAATAGACTTTTTATATCTCTAATTTGTGTGGGTTTATGAAAACATGTCATTTAATATCTTTGTAAGTCTGCTATCCTTTATATTAATATCTTTTTCATTACAATTCCCAGCCTTTCAAAAAACACAAACCCATAAGCTTTCGTCCTGAAAAAATCCCAACCTTAAAATAATGTTTTGCAATAACAGTTAAAATAATTTTAAAATAAGAAGCAATCATAGAATCTATTAACCTATTTTAACTTTACAGTAGCCATGAAATAGGCCAATAGCAACTGGTCTTGTGAGTGAGCGACCTTCCAAAACTACCAAACAAAGCTAGGAAAATCAGGAACAGATTGCTTTTTGGTGGGTAACACTTGAGAAAAATTTCAATTTGTTCTATGACACAAGAATTCAGCAAAAGTATCAGTTCTGCTGTCCTGTCATAACAGCTTTTCTGCAGCCATTTACAGGCTATCAGCATCTTAATAGAGCCAGTTTTGCTTAACAACTTTTTTTCAGGCATCTACCCACCAGCAACTGCATCAGTGATTACACTCAGGCCATATTTGCATACAGACAGATATCCTGAGAAGCCAAATTAGATCCTTAATTATTCCTCCTCATATTCTAGGGCATATTTTTGGCAATTTGAATAAGATTTTTTATGTTTCTTTATTCCATTTAGGTGCCTTAAGTGTTAGATTAAATAATGAAATCTTGATTTGCAACACTGAATTTCATATTGTCAAGAGATTTTCTGGAAAGTACCCAATTAGAAACCCCACTCTACTTGAGGACTAATTTCATATATGTATTCCTCTTTCATTGAGGATACTGTAAATAAGACATAAGTCAGAAGGAATCCTTAAGCGTGAGCACCTAGCACTGCAATCAGAGAGATGACAGTTGTTTTATTTTCTCAGATTTCGTAGGCATGCAATGGCTCTTCAAAAATTTTGGTATTTTCAATATTTTAAAAGGATATCAGGACTGCATTTTGGATTTATTCCAGTAGCAAGAAGTATTAATGACTTGTCCTGTGCGCAATGACCTACAAATGCAACAATATCTATACACGTCACTGATCTTTTAAGATTAATCCAATTAGTTCAATATTATGAAACAACAGACATGAATTAATAAAGTACCTTCTGTCTCTAAGCATCACTCAAAAATTATTTTATGGACACATAACTCAGTTATTCTCAAATGCTGTAATGCTTCCTGAATTTCGTAATCACATTGCCTACTCCTTTTACCTAGCCCGTGTTCTTGTGGGAGACTTTAACCTGCTGTATGTCTGCTGAAAACTCAACACAACAGAGAGGAGTCAGTCTAGGAGGTTCCTGGAATGCGTGGAACTGGGAAGTGAGCCTAGCAAGCGCTGGTGCCCTGCTAAACCTGCTGGTTACCAAAAAGGGCTGGTGGGAGGTGTGGTGGTCAGAGGCCATCTGAGGTACAGTGACCATGAAATGGTAGAGTTTTCAGTTTCAATTGGTGAAATAAGGAAGGGGTCAACAAACCTCTGCCTTGGACTTCTGTAGGGTGGACTTTGGCCTGTTCAGAAAGCTGATTCAGAAAGTCACCCGGGAAACAGCCCTTGACAACAAAGGAGACCAGGATGGCTGAACATAATTTAAGAAGGACACTTTTAGGGTGGGGGAACAGGCTGTCCCTATGTGCTGAAAGGCAAGCTGGCAGAGATGAAGACCAGCCTGGCTGAATAGGAAGTTTTTGCAATCATTCAGGGAAAAAAGAGTTTATGACCTTTGGAACATGGGACAGGCAGCTTTGGAAGAGCACAAGAATGTCAGGTCATGTAGAGGGAAAGTTAGAAAGGCAAAAGCTCAGCTAGAACTCAATCTGGCCACTTCTGTGAAAGATAATAAAAAGTGTTTTATAAATACATTAACAACAAAAGGAGGGCCAAGGAAAAACCTCATTTTTATTAGAAGCAGAGGGGAACATTGTCACTAAGGATGAGGAAAAGGGTGAGGTATTTAAGAGTTTAACTTGGTAAATAAGAGAACTTCAACCTTCCAATCTCCATATACTGCAAGAAAAAAAATAAAATTCCATCATTTCTTACAATTATTCTAGAGAATATTATTAGTGTTGGAAATGTTAGTCCACAAGTACCTACTCCTTGGCCATGACTCCTTGTGGATGCTGATGTCTTGGTCAAAGAGAGATTTTCAAGAATTAGTACAACTAGAGCCTGAGAGAAAGGTAGTTTTCCCAGGCAGAAAGAATGATCCGAACAGTCTTGGAAAATAACTTGCATGTGCTGTTTGTTACTGAGGTTTTGAAGAAATGTTTTGAAAAAGGTGTTCTTTTAACCAATGCTAACTTTCAATGTTTCTCGCAATGCTGTGTATAGGCATCCGTGTTCTTTAATAAACAAGACTTTTGCCTTCTGAGAATGGAGTTTCCTTTGTAGTTCTGGCCTGAATCTGAGGTTGAATTACTACAACCCCTGATTTTAACTATGGATGTATTTGCCTTGGCCTACCCTATATGTTCCATAACATGGGAATTTTCCATGCATTGAATTATCTTAATTCAGAGTTCTTTTTAAGCATCTATTAAGTTGACGTCAAAATAGCTCAACACCCATGAGGTTCTATATGGCTTAAGCAACTATTATCCAAGCAGTAGCTTATTTCTTTGTGTTATATCCTAGCATTATAAATCTGTTTATTAAAGTAGGAGGGCATATTCACAATTACTAAGGAAAAAAAGAGAGATTGATTTTCCAACCTCCTTTCTACCTCAATTCAGTACTATTTGTATATGTTGACCTCACAGACAGACTGCAGACTACACAGAAGTATGTCAGATTTTCCCAGACATCTCCTGTTTTTCCAAGAGAAATATTGACTAAGCAGTGTTTGAGGACTCTCAATGTTTACCAAAGATTTATAGCTGCCTGGTAGCTCAACTGAAGTGTGCGTTCTCAGGCTACAGGAATATTTGCAAGTATTTTTTGTATCATCTGAAGAACGATATGAGAGCCAAGAGATTTTGCAGCAGGCAGAATTAGTCACCTAACATGTTAAACACTAGATATAGAGTTTATACTCTTTTGAAATAAAATTGCCTTTTTAAAAAAAAATTAAATATGCCATTATAGCACAAGGCAGTAAAAGATAAGTTTGACAGTGATGTACTCTTCCTACAATCCTTTTCTATTTCTTGACTGCTATTTGCTCCATATTACTGTAAATAAATTTCTTTTCAGAACACTAACTGGGATCTTGGAAATAAATAAAAATACCATTTAATATGATCAATAAATGCAGAATTATCCCCTTAAATAATAGATGTCTATGAAAAAGTTTATGAAAGATAGCAGATTCTTGATGATATTGACTACATTTATCTATTAAATTAAATATAGGGAGATTAATATCAATGTTGTTCAAAGGCCATTTTAATAATTTGCTACACGAACAAGTAAATCAATGAAATAATTTATCTGAAGCTCACCAATGTTTGAAAATTCCTTTCTCCTCCTGTTCAAACCCCTTTACAGGAATGATGCATAAACATGAAAGCTTTGTAAACGTGTCGTGAAAGACAGAGTTATGGATTGCCTTGATCATTTGTGCAAAAATTATGTTTAGTATTCAGAAAAATACTTTTGAACTCCAAGATGAAACAAATTTAAAAAAACCCAACCTTGAGTCCAATATTAGAATGTGCATGAATCTATCTTTTCTCTTTAATAGCATTTATCCTTATTTCTTTTTCAAATCACATTTTCAAATGCAGCTAGGTGATAGATCACCTTTAGATCAGCCTATATATTCATATGGACTTGCTAGGGACTATAGATCTATGAAAAGAGTGCAGAGACTGTACATTTTAAAAATTCAGTCACTAACCTTGAAGTCAGGAGGAGTGTCCCCATTTAAGAGTCAGGTTTCCCATGCTCTGTGACACCAATGCATGAAGAAAGGAAGTCCCTGATGAGTAACTTACACACATTTCAGAGTCCCCTAGTACCCTTGATTGACAAGTCCTGTGTTTCACTAGTGTGCACAGACATACATACACATAGGTTAGGAATATGTATTTCAGTATTTACAACAGATCTTAGACCACAGCAATTTCACAGGTTTAATTTAGTCTGGGCAGCTTCTTTGTTCACTGAAAATTTCCAGCAGTTGTAAGTATCCTTAGGACTTGCACTCCTTCAATTTTCATTTCCTTGGGAATTATTCATCAAACACACATTTTGCTATCCACAAACATCACGAGCTATTTCTTTATGTCTTAGTCTTCATTTGTATAATGCTGCCTACTCACTGAAAAATCAGTCAAATTCCTGAGGCAGTTACTCTGCCTTGCTAGACAGATCCCACACATATGAAACTGGCAAAGAAATGTATCTAGACTGGAGAAATATCATCCCATGTAAAGACCATACTTATTATTACTAATTGTGTATCCAGTAGAATACTGGATGTGCAGTACATTACCACCCATGATTCAATAACACAGTCAAAAACACCACCTTTGCTCATGCAAATTTTATTAACAAAATTCTTCTACTTTTTGGTTAGACGCAGATGATGGTGGTGTAGGCCAGACTCCCATAAATAAGAATAAAACAAACTTATGCATGTTTTTTATCACAGTCGTATGTAAGGATGGGAAAAAGAGATTTAAATCTTCTTAGACAGATAAAGAATTTTAAAAAGACATAAAAACTTCATTATGAATTTAGAAACAATGTGGCCTTTCAACTTTGCAGTCAAATCATGCTATAAATAATTCAGAGAGAAAGAAGTGTTTCTTCAACAAAATGAGGAAGTTTTAGAAGAGAGAGAGAATGACTGCAGAAGAAACAAGGTGTGAAAATGAAGGTATTTACTGTAAAAGGCTGATTAAAAGGGATTTGAAATGAATGAAATTAAATACATTTGTGAACCAAGTTTAGTTTTTAGATGATAGTTACGCTTCTAAAAAGCAAACTCTGAATTTTGGAACTGAATCCAGAACACCAATCTGTTTCAGGAAAAGTCATCTAGAATAGCCCAAATCATCCTCACTGTTAGATAATAATATTACAGTAATGTGGAGCTGACATTTAGTGGATCTTAGAGAGATTCAGCAGCAAGCCTGAAAAAAGGCTTTCTTCCCAAGGGAAAGCTTCTTACTTTCGAAAGACAACAGTTCTGTAAACATTTCATGCTCTCAGAGAGATTTGATAGAGGTTTGTAAGCATCTTTTAGTTCTCAAAATACCAGGTGGTGTTTTTCACTTTTACCTTGCTTTTTCACTTTTCTGTGTTTTCAAAATATGCTCCCTCTTTCTCAGCCAATGGCTGTAGATAGGTGTTGTGCCATTTAGCCAATAAAGTGGCTTTTAGCAAAACATCTTATAAAAAGAGTGTTGAATTGAATAAAGATACAGCCTTTTGTTCATCTGAAATTGGAGTCTATTTCTCTTCATTTTGTGCGCAACAGGGACGCAGTAACCTATGCCCATGGGCTTAGTTTAGTGGAAATATACATCAGCTTTATTATTAAAATAATAATTTTAAAAAATGCTTAAAGAAGGACTGCAAAACACCTACAATAAACAATATTAAACCTGAAGAGTAAAGGATGAAGTTGAGTAATGCTAGAGATTTGTTCAAAGCTGAAGATAATTTCTCTTTGCAATACAAAGATAGGATCTTCTTAATTCTTAACAGAAAATATCAGTGAAGGAAAATAGAGAGCTCTGGAATTATTTCATAATGTTGACAAGCAGCCAATAAGAAGATTAATTCTGAGTTGTCAGTAAAGATTGAATTGTACAATGGATCAAAATAATGACAATTCATCTGTACAGCAGAGACATGGAGAGAAATAAAGGTTTGGGGGGAGAAAAAAATCCTTCAAGGCTGAATTCATAGGAAAACCGAAAGGATTTCTGACCTGATAAAATAATCAAAATAAAACTCTAACAATGAAATAGCACATAAGCCAAAAGATCTCTACCATAATTCGTGGTTTAAGCCCAGAGAGAAATCAAGCACCATGCAGCCACCTGCTCAACCCACCCCTTTCTTCCCTCCCTACCCCAGAGGAATGGGGATGAGAATTGAAGTGAAACTTGTTTGTTGATATAAGAACAATGTAATAATTGAAATAAAGTAAAATACAATAATAATACTTAATAATAATAACTATAACAATTACAATAATGATATTAAAAAGGAAATAAACAAGTGATGCACAATGCAATTGCTCACCACCTGATGACCAATGCCATATTTCCCCTTCCCAAACCCAGATCAGCTTTCCTGTCAGGAAACTTCCCCCATTTTATATGCCAGCAATGACGTTCTCTGGTGTGGATTATCCCTTTGGACAGTTCAGGTCACCTGTCCCAGCTATGCTCTTGCCCAGTTTCTTTTGCTCTCCTCCTCACTGGCAGAGTATGACACAAGGAAAAAAAATCCTTGACTTGGGATAAACACAGCTTAGGCAAAACATCAGTGTGTTATCAACACCATTCTCATTCTGCATTGAAAACAGCACTGTAACAGCTACTGAGAAGAAATTAACTCTATCTCCGCTGAAACCAGGACACATATACACTTTGGGCTATTGAATAGCACAAATTAAATGGAATCATAGAATGGTTTGGGCTGAAAGGGACCTTAAAGATCATCTAGTTTCACCTCCCCTTTCATAGGCAGGGATTCCTTCCACTAGACCAGGTTACTCAGAGCCCCATCCAGCCTGGTCTTGAACACTTCCAAGGATGGCAAATCCACAATGTCTCTGCACAATCTGTACCAGTGTCTCACCACCCTTATTATGAAGAATTTCTTACTAATATCAAATCTAAATCTAACCTACTTCACCTTAAGGCCATCCTCCTTGTCCTAGCACAATATGCCCTTGTGAAAAGTCCCTCTCCAGAATTCTTTAAGACCCCCTTTGGGTTTTGGAAGGCCACAATGAGGTCTCCCTGGAGTCTTCTCTTCTCCAGGATGTACAGCCCCATCTCTCACAGCCAGTCTTCATAACAGAGGTCCTCCAGACCTCTGATCAACTTAATGAATCTCCTCTGGAATTGCTTCAATATGTTAATGTCTTCCTTGTGCTGAGGGTCCCAGAGGTGCATACAGTACTCCAGGTGGAGTCTCACAAGGGCAAACTAGAGCGGGAAAATTATCTCCCATAAGAAAATTCACCTCTCATAAGAAAACAATATCAATATACTACCTTTAAAATTAACTGATTTTCTTTTAATCACATAATCTCCAATTTAAAAATATAATTATTGATTGAAAAGGAAGAGCATCTTCAAAGTAAGAATAGGAAGACCAGAAAATGGATGCTGATTATCAAAAAGACAGCTTGCTCAAAGCACTAAGCTGCTATCAGAACTGCCTTTAAGATAAAAGAAGCACTGATAAGATATTGTGAGTGCCTTGAAGGATAACCTCTAATTAAGGTACTGTTTCCTAAGGAAGCTATAACCTTACTTTGGATTTATTACAAAAACTAAGAGATAACTTACTCTTAGTCTAATATTAGTCTTAGTCAATGACCTGTCCACGTACATCATCTCTAAAGATTTTAAAGCCCTCCTATGGACAGCTTTATCCTTTCAGCAAAAGGTTCTCCTCATTTTAAAAGGTAATTGTACTGGAAAGATAAGATATTATCATCTATTAGTTGGCTTCACTGAGTTTAGTGTCTGTGTCCCAGATTGACTTGCATTAATCAGAGGCACATATAACATATTTACTTCAAATGAAGTGACCACTGAAGTGTGTTTTAAGATACTGGGCACATAACTTCATAAGCATCTCCAGTTTAGGACCTTTTCTTGATAATTCACTGTAAGTCCCCATTAAAGCTGACATTTTAATACATTGTGTAGGAACTACCCTGTCTTCCACTACTGACAAAGACACAGAAAGGCTCAAACTGAATCTTTTAAACTAAAGGTGTATTTACCTATTCATGATTATTTTTTTTTAATCTAGTATGCCCGGGCACAGGTTCAGGGCAGCTGAGAGCACACTGCCTGTTTCAGTATTGAACACCAAGGCTTTGGTTATTGGCAGGTGATATCTATTTCTCCCTTAAGCAACTTGGGCTCTGCTATGATGTTGAAAAAAATCCACATCTTTTAGACAGGCACTGCAAATACACCAGGTGATAATGAAGACCAAACCATCTAAATAGACCAGACACTACATTTTAAACATTAGTAGCCAGCTTCTAAAAGAGTAATAATTTTTTTAATGAGTTAATTGTGAAGAAATGAAGCCAAAAGCCAATGAAAAATAAAAAATGTGGCAATAATTCACAAGAATTTTTATGAATATATGGTCAAATTGCTAATGTGACCTTATGAAAATGAACTCTGAGAAAATACTAGAGGCATGAATGGAGGGGAATACTTTACCAACATGTCAAATTTCTTGCTCTATAGACCTTACTAGCTTACCGGCTTATTGAACCACTTCACTGCAGCCTTAGGTTATGAAGTTTTTGCTACTCCTCATAGTTTAAAACTCTAGAGCCTGGAACTGTGATGGGTCCTCAATCAGCTCCCAGAGGCAGCTAAGCAAGTTCTGATTCCTCATATTTCATGAGATCTTACTTAAGAAAGACCACATTCCTCCACAGGACTGATAAGGGATAATATAGAGCAAAGGAAAAACAAGTGGCAGGAGATCCACCTGGACTAAAGTATTGAAGTCCTCAGCAGAACAGGTAGCAGACTATACATAGGCAATAGTATAAAGGGGAAAAGCTTGCACAGGTACAAGAATATGCTAAATGTCTAAATTTTCATCATTTTTTTTTGGGTAAATAGGATATTCATGAATCTAGATTAAATAAATTAGGCTAGCAGAGAACTAAACTGTGAAGGTTGATATATCTATTGAGAGATACAGTGATTTCCCATTATTCTTCCTAACTGTTCTCTTTTTAATACCAAGTTACTCAGTTGCTGTCCTGAGCTAAAAGGGAGTGAGCATACAAAGCATGGCTGGAGAGACCACAAGCTCTTCTTCCCTGACAAATAGGCTGCATGTGTGCTAGTGCTCATCCACACAAATTTGATATTATGAGATAATGCATCCTGTAAAACATAAGGTTTCATTAAAAAAAATTTTACCTGTTAAAAGAAAAATGAAAGACAAAAATACTAGAATTCAAAAATCAACACTTCCTATACCAGAGCATTACCTATGGATTAAAACAAATTCTCTTTATGATATATATCATTAAATGGTGCTAAATTTGTCCAGGGAGCTTTATTCTCTAATACTACCTCAAGCTCCTTTTCTGCATTTGAATTTAGTCTTTTAGTTACTGTAATACATTTAGATAGCTAAGTAGAAATAGCCATCACAGACACACTGTCATATTCATTGCTCTGATCCTTTGAGATTGGCGCAGTTAACATTTTTCAAATCTCATTCACGAAGAGCTTTATGTGATCATAATGTTACTGTATGTTAAATCCAGCTACGACTGACATAGTTTGATGCTCCATAAATTCTCCAATTTGCCAGACAACCACACGTAGGAAGCAGATCTGACAAGGTGATCTGTACATCATTGCTCAGGGTGATTTATGCTGAAGGTTTATAATTAAATTCCTTTCTTTTAGTGTGCTTCATGACCATCATGCATAGCAACATGATATCAGCCCTCAAGCTTCAGAGCAATACTAATTTTGTTTTATCTTTCTACTGACAAAGTAACAGGCAACACACAGTAGGTGCTGATAGTCCAAAGAAGAAAAAGTAAATACTGAAGGCTGCTTTACACTGTGACTCAGAACTCAAACATCCAGTTTTGTTATGTTAACTTTTGGGGACCTGAACTCTCGAGAAGGTATCAAAAGAATAGAAAAGTAAAAAGGGGATGTGCCTTGAACAAAAGCTTTATATTGAAAATACATATCATCTGCTTGTTGCCACCAGTGATGAGGAGTTCATTGCCCCAGGATACCTTTCTCTGACCTGGTGCATGGTGCTGTCCTGATTTTCTGTGTCTGTGGGTAGGCCCAGCTCAAATGTTTCCTGTTCTGTAACAATAATAGGAGTTTCACTTCACTGAAAAAATGAAAGAGGTGGCAAACAAAGGAAGATTCATGTCTAATAGAGAGGAGTAGATGCTGGAAAAATAAAGTCAGAAATTCCACTGCCAAAAGCAAAAAGAGCCTCCACCATTAATTTAGTTTAAGACAAAGATCATTTATTTAATATAAATTTTTTAAGATTAAAATATTACTCAGCAGACTGCTTTATAACTCAATAAGAACTGTGTTTGTGTATGAAGACAACTGTAATTATACTGATACCAATTTATTAATATTTTGGAGGAAATGTAAGAATTCATGTAGAATTTATAAAGGTTTGAGGCATTAAGAGGCATTAAGAAATGCTCATTAAGTGTCACAGGTAATTACAGGTTTAAGTAAGTTTAGACATGCTTATTGCAATCATAGACCTCCTAATGTCTGATATTTTCATACCAGACATGCAATATGCTACCACTCTCACAAATCTTTTATAACTCCTCCTCAAGTTGCAATTTGAATATGAGGCATATCCACTATATCTTGTCTGCTCTTTAAACCCAAGGAAAAAGACTGAAAATATATAGAAATTAAATTTGGGGTTGAGGCAAATTTCCTTGATGTTTTGTACCAATACCAAATCATTTCAAAACATTTATTTTAGCAGAGGTGAGTTTGGGACTAGAGGCTTCTCATCTAAAAATGTGATCTTTCAACAGTAAGATTGCAGACAGTCTTTGTTATAACTACTAACGATGCACTTGCAAGAAACTCATATAAAGGGGTATTTTTGAATCATGGTTTGCATTTTTTTATTTTTTTGCTAAAACAGACCTTTGGTGACAGCAGTTTTCCATCTTATTGACAAACTTTGCTTACTTTGATAGAAAGTTGCTTCTTGCTGTAACTCAGCTGAAATTTGAAGTATTATATAAAGACACTTTGCTATACTCAACTATCTCTACCAACATTTTCTGTTGATACAGTGGGGCTTGGAAAAAAATGAAAGGTTCCACTTGCTAGATTTTAAAACAAATTCTAAAAGTAGAGGTTCCAGAAAGAAAACTCCCAGGAATACTAGAAATAAGGTTTAATCAGCTTTCTTCACCTTGCCCCATCCCCAAAATAGTGAAGCTGTGTAATCCATCTATGTAATTTCAACACTTGATATGAGTTAGAAACCTCACGTTGTTAAGCGATACATTCATAAAGATATGAGCAGTTTATTAATATGAGAGCCTTTGTGCGATGGAACACTAAGTCTCTGATTAGGCTTCTGCTTTTCTACCCTACTACAGTGTTGAGAATGAAATATGAGCTCTTCACAAGGTCAAATCATGGTTAAAAAGACAGTAAGAGAATCCAATAGTCATAATGCACAACACCAGTGGTTACAGAAGATACAAGTAAACATGAAAGTGGTGGATTTTCAAAAACACCTCACGTCCAGAGCTTAAATTTCAAAAAAATCTTCTCTGATCTGCATAAATAAAAATGCCCTCTGTATTTTTATTAAATTAGATTAAATAGGCGAGCAAATAAACCCAGTATCATTTTATGTGAGCTTGCTTGTCCATAGGATTATTTTATTTTTCCTGGTAAGCTTCTAAGATTTTCTTAACAGTTCAATGTCTTTAGCATATGAAATGAAACAAGATGCTATGTAAAGTACATTGAAAAAAAGAAAAATACATAAGTGGAATGAATAGCTATGACCTGAGAAACACTGAGAATGGAACCACTTTTAGTAAACTTCAACACAAGCTGTATTTTAGAGATGACAGGAGGGTTAGGGTATCACCCTTTCATATGCGAAGTAGGAACGGAATTGCTCAGAAGTGTCAGTTCATATTTCTACCTGTATCTATTTTTGCATATGTTGGTACAACTTCAGGTACAGTTAATAACAAATCTGAAAGATGTAGAAGTTTGGGGGTTTTTTCTCTTTCCCTTAGAACAAGATATGAAAAATTCATGCTGCTGTCAAAACTCTGCCCCACTATGGACCAAACAACATTTGTTGGGAAGCATATACCACTCACAAATGCTACAAAAAGCATGGCAAAATATTCCCAGCCATGAGTATATCACTTTCAGAATGTAATTCTATAGGGGTTTTAAGAATGGCAGAAGCAAAGTTTTTAATTTTTTTTTTTTTTTAGCTCAGAACATGTAAAACCAATGCAATCCACACCCCCAAACAATAACCCATCATACACGGGACTCAAGTGCCTATTTTTCCACAACAAAACCAGATAATTACTATGTATTTTTAGAATTAGAATTCTATTATGGAAATAAAACAATAAACACCAAAACTCTCACAGAGCATCACATACAGATAAATTTAGTCCTTATTTAGGTGAAAATTATGAACTCGTATTACAAAATGAGTTCTGCTCCTTCCTCCCTCACATTCAGACTCCATCTCTGCTTGAGAGTGGTTGTTATTCCACCTTCAGACTGATATTGGCACATTTCAATAGAAGCTTTTGCTTTTAGTTTCTTGTTTACATGTGAGACCTCATTTCTGACTATCAGACACTTTGCAGGCCTAACATAATTCACATTCAAGGGTTAAGAAAAAGAAAGAATAAAGAAAGGTGATTCCTCTTCCCTTCAAAAAATATTAGCTCAGCTGAATCTTCTAAGTATTAAAAAAAGCATAACAACAGCAAAACCTCAATTATGAGCAAGGTTGCTGGATACCCCAAGCATGTCTAATATCACGCAGCCTGGTTATACTCTGTCCCCAAATCCTGTTAATTTTGCAAGCCAGGGAGTTAGTATGACTGAAAAAATATCTCTGTAAATACTAAGAGAGTCTCCCTTCTTCCACAGAGTTTGATGGGACACTAATCCAAATATCTGACTGCTATCATTTAGTTTCCCAGCTGGAGTGCAGTTCAACCAACATAATCCGATTCTGTAACTGTACCCTGATGCTGAAGTTTGTAAATTACATTTCAGAAGATTTTTCGACAAGCATAAAGCATTAACAGTTAAAAAGTCAAAGCTTAGTGAACACATATATGCCATATGTCACAGATTCATACAGATTCATTTTTAGGGAACTTTGTAAACAGTTTTCTGTCTTCCATTATGATCTTCAAAAGCAGAAGATTAAACATCAGTAATTCTTGCCAAGTTAGAACTCCTTGTAGAAAGCATGAGTGTGAATGATTTTTATAAGTATTAGCCTGAGATTAAAAATCAGGCATGAAATCTGACACACCCGTGGGACATGGCTGAACTCCAAAGTGACTTTTAAGTCACAGGAAGAGTGAACTGATGGATTGCAACTCTTGTTTGGCTTGTGTTTATTGGTGATGCACTCTGGTGCACATCACCATGCATAGCAGTGAGCCTGTATCTATAAAAACAATTGCTTATAAAATGAAAGACCAACCTTTCCACTCTTGGCTCTGAAACACCCTCTTTGACAAAACAAAGAAATAAAGAAACCCAGTCTCTATTCCTTTCACTGAACTAAAGCAAAATCCTTCTTAAGACTGACCATGTTGATAGGACTTAAGAGTAAACTCTGATGTTACCTGCACACAATATAAAATCAGGCATCCCTAGCCACACTGACCCACAGAAATCTTTTTTGTTATGGAAGAATCTGTGCTTTCAGGCATCTTTGTTTGTAATCCCTGCTGAAGACAATATAATTTATGGGCTCATATAGAGAAAAGAACCACCATTCTCCCTGACTATGCCTTGGCAAACACATACTGGCTGAGTGTACAACAAAATATTAATACTGTTTTCTTAAAGGCTTTAAAACTTTTAAGTATTTCATGAACACTGAAAACAGAAGAAAAATATTATTTGCAAGGAAGGGAATTAAAACAGTCAACAAGCACTAACTTAATTCTTTACTTGGAGACTTTAATTTAATCCTGACTACATTTACATGTAAATTCACCCTGATATAAGAACACAGCTTCTTGGCCTCAGGGTTGAAAAGTACCCTCCAGAGAATTAATCTTTATTATATGTAAGGGGAAAAAAAAGAATACAAAGTGACAGAAATGCTACAGAGCATGCTTCTCCAGATGAAACCTGGTAAAAGAGGGATCAAAGGCATGCACTCTTCTGCATCACCAGGAGAAAAAACTTTTCCCTCTGTGTCTATACTTGCTACAGAGGACATATACATCAGGGATGCAGGAAAGTTGTATGCTCTGAAGAAATAATCCAGAGAACTGGGAATCTGCAGAGACATTTCCTGTCTCTAGCTCACCTCATCACTCCGCTCCTTGGAGAATCCTGTTCCCAGAAACTACGTGACATCTTGAGGGAGCATGTAGAACCCACCTCCCTCCTAAGTACTGTAATCTGCATTATAATCAGGTGCAACCATTAAGCACTTCTGCAGTGCTGGAGGAGGATTTTTTCAGCCTTCCATTACTGCTATCAATGGAGATCTGCGCTCAATGCCCAAGAGATCTGTGGCTCACTAACCTTCTGGATCTCTCAGGTTATGACTCACTGTTATGATCACCCTAGAACAGTACAAAATAAATCCCCTTCCAGTGGATCGGAAAACAAATTTTAGCTTCCGAAATTGGAACTTGTAAATGGGATTTAGTGCAAAAGACATCCAAATGTCTTCTGTGACCTCCACAGGCTTTAGTTTCCTTCTGAATTCAAAGTTCTACTCTTACCTAATAAAAGGTTGATGGGTGATCACAGCAAACTTTCAATTTGCAATTATTCCTGATGACTTGCAATCAACAGAGGAATGTAAATTAAATATATATAAAAAGCAAATATTTTAGAAACAGATTATAAATCCTCATTTACATGACACAAACTTAAGGGAGATCAGATCCCACAGGAAAAAGCAAATTCAAAAATACAAGTTTTTACAAAGCTAAAAGAAACCACTAGAAGCTTTCAATCTTAGCAACGTGAAGAAAAGGGGGTTTGTTTTCCTTATAGTTTTCTGCTACACTGAACTTGCACACTTATACACAGACTTCAGGTTTCTGAACTTCAGAAGACTGAAAGAAGCCCTGATTGAAACATACAGCCTCAAGAACTGTATTTTTAAATTTGGGCTTGTATAATTCATCTCCGGGTTTGTCAGCATAAGAAAGATATAGACCTGCTTGAGTGGGTTCAGAGGAGGACCATGAGGATGACTGGGGGCTGGAGAACCTCTGCTCCGAAAACAGGCTGGAAGAATATAAGCTACCTCATGATGAGACCTTAAAAACAGCTGTATACTGATTGCTTAATTCAAGAGGTATAAGACTAAACTGCATGCTAACTTTCCATGTGGGTAAACCTGCCAAACATTGGAAGATACAACTGAAATACCTATCATATCAACAGAGCAAACTACAGGAGTTTTAAGATCACAATCTGTACTTGCCTATATTCCTTAAAACCCTCTTTCTTATGCCATAGAAAGGCAGAGGGGCAGAGCAATAGCAGGCATGAGCAATCTGGTTATCTGTGCAAATTTTCCAGTGTATATTTGGTGCAGAAATACGACATACCAAGTAACACAAAAAGCCTCATGTATTTTTCCCACTCTACCTTCAGTGAGATGTTTCCCTAGTTTCTTTTACAAAAGCTTTTTAAAATTCCTAGATTTTTTTCAACTCCCCATGATGATGACAATCTCAGGTAAATGTAACAAATACATGTAAACAAATAAAAAAGATGGCTAGGTAATCCAAAACAGTTAAAAACTAAATTTCTTTAAAAAATTCTGTTGCAGTAAAATATGTGACTAAACAGGCATTGATTTTTTATATGAATTGCTAAAGACACTCTCAAGAGTATAAAATCCATTGTATGAATTTAGAATAAAAGAAGTCTATTTATTATCTTTGAAGAATGTAAACTTGTATGTATTTTCCCTGTTATATTAATGAAAAAATATATGTGGGTAATCATTATTTCTACATGAAACATTACATAAATTCAAGAGTAAGATTATGAACCTACCAAACCACAAGTGGTTAAATGTCATGCACCTGTATTCTTCCTTCCACAAACCCACATGTTGATGGGAAAACTTGTCTTTTTTTGGTAAATGTTGAAGAGGGTTCTAGATTAACACACAAAAGCAGAAGGCATTAAATGAAAACAGAACTGTAGATGTTCCTCTTTACTGAAAACATTCCACTGAATAAACTTTTATTTATAAATGTAGGCTATTTGTTTTATTTCTGGGTCTGTCTTCTGTTTCACTATGGATTACAACATTGTAACCTTTAGTACAGGAGCAACAGAAATGAAAGGAATTTCAGGAGTGAATGGAATTTCTTGCAGTATTAAGTCCAGGTGTCCACTGTCGCAGACAACTATTTCATGCATTATAATCTCTGGCTACCTCAGATCATATCATTATAAATTTGAAATCAACATGTATGCATCCATCCATCTTAGTAAACTTCCAGCATTGATTCAATTTCCTAAGCATACTTCTCTTATGCCCTCCTTTCCATTACAGTTTTTCCTGTTTTAAAAAGATCCTAGGATCTGTCTGTTTTTTCTCTAAATCAAGACAAATACTCTTTGGATTCTCTAAGCAGTCACCCTTTACTCCTTTTTTTTTCCTTCTATAGACTCTCTTATCTCCAGGTCCTGCTAAAAGGCTTACACCAAGCAAGGAAATAGAATGTTTTAGTTTGGTGTAACCAGCAGGAAAACAGGGTTTAACTATCTCTGAAACACCACAGATTCTACTTCAGCCTTAGAATTCAGCTTTCTTTCAAGTTTTTAATTTGTATAAAGCTGGTGGGCTCCATTTCCAATATTAAAAAGATAAATTTAAATCTACATTACCTACCTCTTAATGTATAAATTTTCAACTCTCTGCTGGCTTGTTAAATATATTGTATTCCTTGTCATATGATTTTTCACATGAAAACGTCACTATGAAACCTGAGTTACTAAAAGAATCCTCCACCCATTGCCATCTAGATATAAATCAGAAGTACAGTAGGAGAGCAATTTAAGAAAGTGTTCTGTATTGTGCACATGGTTTTATGTAGCTTAATATCTGATCACTGATCACACCCACATATCTCAACCAAAATATTCCAGCATGACTCTGTTGCAATTTCAAATGAATGACAGAATTTCTAAGGTATGAGCCACAGAGCACTAACAATGACATTAACTCATTCTTGTGCATTGAGAACTATGCTTAACATAGATTTACAGAAGCAAAAGAAAGATTATCTGAGAACACAACAAAAAAACCTCCAAATTTTGATTACTTTATTAAGGAAAATATAGTATAACAAAGTAGCCTACCAGTTAAAATGACACAAAGAAAATGATGAGGAAGAAGACATTCTAAGCTAAACTTTCCTATGTAAAAAAAGACATATACAAATATTTTATTTTCTACTTAGGTTTCTGAGACATTCTTGTAGTTACTATTATATGCACAATGTTAACCAAAGAACTGAAGCTCAAAAAAAAGGACATATTGAAATTATTATTCTTATATAATTGCAACATGCTTCACCTTTCAGACCACCATGACCTATAAGTCCCTTTCTTAAAGTTTTTTTTTTCTCTGTGCTAGGATTACCTTTCCTCAGCTTTCAGAAGTGTGTGGGGAGGGACTTTGTCTCCTGAGTGCTCTAGTGTTTGCCTACTTCTGTTTGACCTTTTACATTCGTTACTGAAAAGGTATGATTCAGGAGATGCCATTCTTCCCCCAGAGCAACTACTAAAACTGTACTTCACAAAAATATAAAGGAACGATTTTAAGAAATAGAGAACAGGTTTAAATCCCTCGCCATCATTACAAAATCCTGCTACAATTTTCACAAGACTATAGGTCTGTAAAAATTCTCTTTGAGCTCTTGAAAGTTCTCTTGCATCCTCTGAATGCAATGCGTTCTGCATTGCTATATAAAAACTTACTGTATTGGACTCCATTTTTTGCATCTATTCAGTTCCAACTGAAATAAGTGTTCAATATGCTGAATCAAGAATAAACACAATGATCAAGGTATTTTGCCATTGTTTGCAACTTGCTGTTCAATATTAATAAACAGATGCTAAATAATTTTAAATTCTGTCTGCCAGAAACAATTCTTGTGTTAAATTTTAAATGAACAATATAAAACACACTGAGCTGACTAGCAATGTCAAAGAGAAGTTTTAGATTTTTTGGTATGTCTCCTTTTGCAGTTCATATTGTAGTGGCTATTCAGGGAAGTTAGAATACCTTTTAGCTTTTAAAACATCCCTCAGGCTTGATTGCACTGCTGTGCTGTTAGGAGTGTAAGCAAATGAAAAGACCAATTTGGTACCTGCTGAGGTTAGGCTACCTGGATAGGACATAGAAAAGTGCTGGGCATGACACAAGCAATTGTGAGACATGTTAGGTAATGAAATGAGAAGCTGACAAAAGCTACAGATAGTGCCATGAGGCATGGCAGAATTTCATCAGCGCTTAGGCAGAGTCAAATGAGAAATGGTCAGGCTTCACAGACCACCCATGGGAAGCACTGGGTGCCTTTGGGGAGTGAAGTCTTGCAAGGCCAGCAGAATCTTGGTAACTCTTTCAGTAATACTATATAAGCAAAACTCATCTAGGTAACAATATCAGAAATATCAAATATGGGTGTAGATATAGCAAAATGGGGAAAACCGAGGAGAAAGTAATTACTAAAACATTGTTTGCCTGACAGGAGAGCAGAGCAGACAATGGAAGGTACAAAGGTGGCAAAAGGAGAAAGTCAGGGAAAGGAGTAATTATAAACGCAAACCATGTGATTAGCATTGTTTAGAGGTACTTGCTGGAGAGTTCTGGGCAGCCCCAATCAGAACAATAAAGCTAACCATGTCCTGATCATATTGCACAA
Source organism: Vireo altiloquus (assembly GCA_013396875.1). Taxonomy (NCBI): domain Eukaryota; kingdom Metazoa; phylum Chordata; class Aves; order Passeriformes; family Vireonidae; genus Vireo; species Vireo altiloquus. Next base: position 43,984 of record VZRF01011319.1, on the reverse strand, counting down.
TTCAAACCTGCTTCCCTGTCCAGCAGGGTCCATCAGGAAGGCTCACAGACAAACAGAGCGAACATACTGGTATTGCTGATGGTGCCTGTGGCAGGCTTAATAGCATCAGCATCTGAGCCACCACCTCCTAAAATCTATGGATTCACAGGAAAATTTCAGGCACCAGAGTAGTTCTGTGGCTTTGAAGGACTATGTTATGAGGTTTGGTTATCAACAGCATCCCTACACAGCATTCTTACATACAATGCCATAGAGCAGCATTCTTGTCTCAAGACATAACATTTCATGAGACTTACTGAAGCATTTCCTCATTTGAATCTGTTGTACATTTCCCAACTCCAGTAAGTAGAAGTATTAGATACTTATCCTTTCAGGATATCCTTAATGAGCCCAACTATTTACCAGGAAATGGAAATACAGAAAGCTTTTGAAGTACAGAGAAATCTTTATCCATACAAAAAAATCCAAACCACCTCATTATCATAACATTTTTCAGTAAGACAAAGGCAGAACTGACCATTTCTTTCTGAGTTAGTAGGAAGCCAAATGTAACAGCCTTAACCAGTCCAGACACATACAGTGGAGTGACATTTTTTTCCTCCTTACTATCTGCTCCTTAATGTGCCTTAAAAGCACAGACTATCTCCAAAATCTGCAAAAGACACTGAGACAAAAAGGTTCATCACCACCCAAGTCTAGGTGCTATTCCTACCAGGCTTTCTTACATATGACCTTTAATGTCTGTGCTGAGAGAATGCAGGGAGTCTCCTCAGGATAGTTTTTGTCCCTGGTCTGTAACAAATTCTGAGTATTTTGTAACACCACTGAAGAAACTGAGAAAGCATGCAGTGGAGGAACAAAATACAGAGATTAGGAGAGAGAAATAAAGAGAGATTGAGCATCTACCCATGAACCCAAGTGGACAGCTGTTTTAACTACATTTCCTTTATGTTCAGTCTCCACCTGAATTGCACTGACTAATGCCTTATAATGAGACACACAGTGTGTCTCAAAATGCAATCTCTGTATTTTGAGTGTAAGACAAATGTCATCCATGGAAGTCAAACACATACATCCCCATAGTGCAGCAAAAGAAAACTCCAAACCCACCCCCAAAAAATCCCCTAATAAAATATATAAATAATGATTTTTTAAAAAATTGTATAGAAACAGGCTAATTTCAAAGCAAAGAACAGGCAACAGCCTGTTAAATGGAACTATAATGACCTTCTTCAAAGTCTTGGCCAGGATATTAATTGCCTGTGAGGCCCTAATGGGATAAAAACAATAGCAGAAGCAGGCAATGTGATGCTAATATTACTTATCACATAGATAAATTTCTAGCAAAAGAGAGATGAGCAAATGGAATTAATTGCTAATTTTAAAAATTAATTTACGCCTTTATGAAACATAAACACATTATGGACAAAACTGAGACCATGTAAATGAAAATTAGTTTTGGCATGGAGTAGTATAAAGGCAGGGTTAAGACTTGGGGATGACTACTAATGAAACCATAATGCAAATCAGCATATAAATATATAAAAATGTCACCTAACTAGACACACATTAAATTTACACAAATAATTCTAAAATGAGTGTATAACTAATGTAATTCCAGAGGTCATTCAAGCAAAATCTTTGTCAACAGCTCAATAATGTCATTATTCAGAAGACTGATACTGTTTTAAATAGTATTTTTTCCTGAAAACAGATACCCTTTAACAAAGGTATCACATTGGTTAGTAAAAAAGACAACTTCTCTTTCACTATCTTCATATACAATGTGCATAAAATCATGTTAGCCACCAGATCATAGAAAGGACATTAGAAGAGCATGTATGTATTTTTGTTTTCTTTTATTTACAGCTAGCAAGGAGGGCTTGTGTCATGTAAACACCTAGATTTCCACAGAATTAATGAACAGCAATTTGGAAAACATTAGAATAAATTTATTTAAAATACCATTTACTGCATATCTTGAATCTTTTTATAGTCCTACATTCTTTCACCATTTTCAGAAAAATATGAAGAATTAAATGCATAATTGATGGTCATATCGTTCCTTAAAGCTGAACCCTACAACCAGAGCATTCATTACTGTAATTAGGATATGGAGAAAAGCTTAGATGACTTAAATGTTGAACTTCAAAGCCAAGGTAGGGAATAAGAGAGCTGAGGTGGTCAGAAGGTGGTTAGTGAAGTAACTGCAACTACAGTTGACATGGTTTTCTCCTTTCCTCAGAATATTAAAATGAGAATGGCTATTTATCAGTACAGTGATAGCTGGGGGTACACTGGGATACTGAAACATGTCTTGCCGTTCACTAATCATGTGTCTGGGGAAAGGCAAAAACTGGCTGCCATGAGACTGAGGGTAGCAACTTAACTTTTTACCCTCAGATACAGCATATCCGTATGTTGTATCTGGGGCTTCTCCTAGCTTCTCCTTTGTGCAGATATGCAAGTCCAATAACAATTTTTTTTTCTCAGAAACAGGAAAACTTCTGTATTTTTCCCATATTATTCAGTTTCTTATACACTAGCATAATACCTATGGAAGAAGAACAATTTTGAATAGTTTGTATTTTAAGAGGTCAAATATTTATGGAGAGCATTTTCACTATAGTCTTTCCGCAGGAAGAGAGACTGCCCTTTCCCTTAAGATTGCCTATTAAAATGTTGCCTGTTCTCAATTTTGAAAGTTAGCATGCCCTAAGGACTTCAGCTGTTTGGTATTCTGCAGAAGGGCTACACTGGCACATTTGGAATGCTCACTGGGTTTTTCATTGAAAATACTATTTACTTTCATTTTTAGGTATATGATAAGAACACAAGTACCTTATCAACTATTCCTTCCATAAGATCCAAATATAAGGAACACTTATGAGGATTTCAAATAGAAGATCAATTAGGGTTTTTTATTATAAAATCATTGATATAATAAAAGTCCATTTTCAATTGCTTGGACCATCACCAATTTAGAATTATTTTTTCAAAAATGTTATGTGATAATGGTTTATTTCAATTTATTATTTTTCTCTTTAAAAAGGTTTCAAGGCAAACAATGAAGATTTTTAGAAGGAAGGACAAACATAAATACAAAATTTGTCTGCTACAATAGGGGAAAGAAGAATTGTAGTGATTCAGAAATTTCTGAATAAATTTCAAATCAGGTAAAAAATTACTTCAATAATACCTATGTACAATTTGTTCCTTAAGTTTAAGCATTTTTCCTAATTTTACGTGTAAGCTATTCTTCAGAAAAAACAGAATTTATGCATGACCGACGAGACCTGATCAATATTAATGCTAAGATTTTAGAAAAATTTCTGCTAGTATACCTGCTAAACCCAGAACCCACTATATACTATAATTAGAAAAAACAAAGGCCAGAGAAGGCAAATTGATGATCACACCAATTTATAAGAATGAAGACTTTTTTTTTCTTCGTTTTGGCTGCTGCAAGACAAGGAGTCCATCTCTGCTGCCTACTTTCTTCCAGAAAAGCATATTCATGAAAGGAAGGAATTGGATAAACACTATGGAAGGAGAATGAAAAAAGTAGCATAAGATTAAACTATGATTAAATTGAACTTTTTGATGGTAAGAGCAAAAGTATGAGTGTGGGAGAAGAAAAAGAACAGACTAAAAAAACTACAAGTGAGAGCTAAGTACATCACGGGAGGCCAAGAAACAATGGGTGTTGGAGAAGGGAAAGTTCTCTCACCATCTAGCCAAGTGAAGGCTGAAATTTTGGAAGGATTATGTTGCTGAAGCCATACCAGGACTGAAGGTGAGGGAGATGGATACAGCACTAATCAGAAAAGAATCTGTAGTGCCAGGAGAATGAAATCAGCTGAATAAAACCCAAAAGGTAAACTCTCTCTCTTGAGGGAGAGAAGTGTTGAAAAGAATGGATTGAGAGTAGAAAACAGCAACAGATGTAGGAAGAAACTGTAGAGTGGCAGGTGGATAATGTGCACAGGAAGAGTCAAAGAAAGAACACAGACCTAGCTGGAGAAACAGGAGTCTAGGAAACAACTCAGCCTGGCTAGGCAGGAAGCTACAGTCACATGGGCAAAAATCAGAATTAAAGATCTGTTTAGTAAATGGGGTAGCAGACAACTAACTCAAGCAACAACAAAAACAGAAGAAAAAATGCTGGACAATTCAAAGAAGGGAACTACTGAAATGATAAAATAGGCTAAAATAGGATATACTACCCAAATCCCACAACAACAAATGACTTCTGATTTCTCTCTGAGCTTTGCCTGTACAGAAACTGAATATGTACCAGATTGGCTCAGTTTTGGTCTGTAGGTGGGATGCAAAATTTCTAATTCTCCTTATTGACCCTTCTGAAGGGTTATCACAGCGATTCCATTCCACAGTTTTTCCCATGTGCGTCCAGAATGATGTCATGGCACAGCCTCAGATTATGTCGCTGTTGCACATAGAATTTTTTACTTCATTTTTTACAGAGGTGGGAAGGCATATACAGGAAAATGGTAAACAGGAAAGGTAAGGCCTGGAAGTGAAAAAATGCTGCCTTAGAAAAATGGATACTTTTCCTCATACTTCTACCAGAGATTTTTATTTGATGATACCTAGTAACAGAAAAAAAACATATTCCAGTCCTTATTTTCAGAGTGACTTGATATGCCAGGGATTTAATATATAACACTGCCAAGAGATGCAAATCAACACACAAAATGGCATATCACAACAAAGGCATCTCACATTACAAGACGTTTTTACCTTTCACTTATGTGCCTCAGCATGGTATGTGCAGAAGCAGATGAAGGGGATTGCAGATGTGAAAATAAATGCAGAAATCTTCCCAAGGCAGTCTCATAGGCACTACATGGATGGCCACATGTAAATGGGCAATTCTGTACTTACAGCAATCAATTAAGCTTTCGGCTACATTTCTGAGTGACAAAGAAAAAACCCAAAACATTGAGTAACCACTTTTTAAGTATGCATCGACCATTCTGTGCACTAAATGGATTCTTGCAGGGAAGGGGGAAACATTATTTAGCTACAGAGCTTCTTACTGCATATATTAAACGGTGCCAAACCAAAGTTGCAAAAGCCTTACAGGCCTTAGATTCCTAATGTTTGACTCTGTAGTCATAGCAGGGTTTTAAATGCCTAATAAAAACACAAAGTATGATCATAACTGGAAATACAACAGCAGCAGTGCATTGTGCTGATAGCCTTATTGGACAGAGAGTGCAAAAACCTCAGTGGGTTTTTTCCTAGACTGAGCTCTTCTGTCAGTTCTTGAGAAGGCCATTTGAAATCTCTCATCTGTTCCAGACACATAAACAATTTCAAGTTTTAAAGGGTTATAAAAGAACAAAGATTCCTCCAGACAGACTTCAGTCAAACCACAGCAAATTCCTAACTGAAAAAAAGAGGTCCTTTTAAAACAAAATAATGAAAACTACATATAATGCCCTCTTGTACTGACTTGAGATCACTGCAAAAGAGAGAATATTAGTTGTTCTGCAAAATAAAGCTGCTCAGTAGCAGCTCTAAGGACTATTACTTGGACCAATAAGTGTGCAATTATTTCAGAGCAGGAGCAGGTTAAACTGCTTTTGTGAATATCCTGAAATGAATAATACACAGCAGGAAGCCAAAGAACATACATATATATTAAAAAGACCATGGTCTAGAAAATATTTATTTATATTGTGATCTTGACACGTAAGACAATAATGAACCTTGTATTTTGAAATGAGATTTTTTTTAAAAAAAAGTTTTTTGTTGTCTTATTGAATCTTATTTTTCCTATGAATGGAACCCCTTCCAGTCAACTGACCTGAAAGAAAATGATGAAGCATTTTTTTATCTCTAACAGAGGGAATCAGTGACTTAGCTAAGGACAATTGCCTTTCTCAAAACATACTCAGAGCACTAGAAGCAAATTAGCCTTTTACAATATTTAGTGTGCAGTGGACTAAACTTCTAAGATTCACTTCAATTTTTGTTTTATTTATATCAGTAAATATTTAGATGTAATTACTGAACTATGACTATTTTCTAGTTCATTATAATGAACTTCTAAGCCATGATTCAATGACAATTATTTCAATCTGTATAAATGAAGGCTATTATTGTATTTTTCCTTCTTGCCCCTCATTTTTTTTTTCTCCTGTGCTGTGCTCCTATCCTAACTCATTGATTGGGATGAAACATCTGCTTCAGAAAACACAGCTGAGAACCTGATCATAGAAGAGTTTCAGACTAAAAGAATATTTTCATAGGTCTCTATCTAAGCAACTTGAATACAACGAAAGTGCTACAGAATATTTTTGCAATGTAAAATCATGAACTGAATCTTCTTGCCACAATGCTACAACTGTGATTATAGAAATGCAGAATGCTCTTTCTCTAACAAGACACAAAATTGTTCAGTCTCATGGAGGGCTCTTTTCAGCTGGAATCATAGGTTACTATTTATCCATAAACACACCTGGTTAACCTTCTAGGGCAGCCTTCTCCCTTCATCTTTGTGTTTGCTACACTGTAGTTAATGCATGTTCAGTCAGGTCCTTGAAACTACTTGTGAGGCTGTGCTCTAAATCAGAACAACGGCAGGTTAAAAAAAAAATCCAGATTATTGGTCGTGTCCGAGTGCCTACACAGAAGATGGTTCCACAAACAGCTCAACTGTTAAAATGATGGACATGACCTGGAACTGGAGGCATCTGCCTTTGCCATCATAAAAATTGCAAGATTTTTCACTAAATAACTTAAGAAAGCAGAGATATTCACTGATTTAATGATTATAATGCCAGTAGGAAATCAGGCAGTGTGCAAGCCTGGACAATGCACAGTGCCTCTCGTCGAGTTTCTTCCATCCATGAGATTAAACCTAGGAGAGATAGGCATAGGTTCAGATGCACAAATACATTTTTATGTGCCTGGGAAAAGCGGTAAAAATGCACTAAAAAGGCAGGGAGGATTACATTGAGGCAGTCAGAGAACACTTTTAAGATGACAGTGATAAAAAGTCAAAGGAAAGTAAGCTTTTGTTACAATTCTGATTGAAAGAAACTTGAAAATGTAAGGAAAGAAACCATCTCTCCTGCCTGGCTCCCACTGGGCTCAGGGCAATGGGACTCTGGCCATTCAGAACAAACAAAAAGGACTGCACTGGAGAAACACCAGACTGAACCAGTAAACTGCAGCAACCATCTCTGCTTTGAATGGAAACAGACTGTAAGCCTCTAAATTTAAGCCAGGCATCAGGACAACCACCAGGGTAAGGTTTTTTCACATTTTTAACACCAATATCAGCCATTTTTATATAAGAGATGATAATATTTAAGTGACATGATTAGAAAAAATGTGTGGGTTCTCTAAGCAAAATTTTATCATTTGTTTTTATTGTGCAGGTACATTTCATGAGTTGCTTTTAACAGCCCACTGAGAAAGTAAACTTTCTTTGGTTTTAATTTTATTTTACTGATTCTCTTTTCTTAATAAATTACTGAAAAATAAGATGCTGTAGTCCTTTACACAGCATTTAAAAGACCCAATATAATATTTCAAGTTCACACACTGCTAAGATAATGAGGTGACTTTGTTACTGTTACTTTGATTTAGGTGAATTGAAATATTTTATTTCCCATGTATGGAGCGCATCTTGCTTTTTACTTCAAACACACATCTTTAAATTATGCCAAAAGGAAATCAAAACAAGCAAAAATTTCATGAATGTTAAACCTTTGTACACACAAAAAAAAGTAAAGAAAACTGTGGTCTGCTCATTATAGGCATAATAAAATAATTACTGAACTTACAAAAGCTTATAATTTATAGATGCACATTAAGATTATCAAATTTCACATCTACATAATATGGAATAATTTAAAAAATTAATGGTATCCAAACCAAAAAAATATGTCTTCACACTAAATGCAGGGAATTTCTTCTAGGCCTAAACAGTAGTTTTTAAACGCACAGCACAGAATGCAGAATGAAGATATTAGAGGGTATGGCTAGATTAGCAAAAGCTGATTTATATCATCAGTTACAATGATTTCAAATCAATGCAGCAATGGGGGGAAGAAAACCTAAACTGATATGTACCAAATCGTATTAGCATCTGTCCATTCCATTAGATGGACATGGTTTAGCTGAGAGTGTTGTCCAAAGGCTTCTTGAACTGTCTCAGGTTTGGTGCTGTGACCACTTCCCTGGGGAGCCTGTTTCACTGCCCAAACACCCTCTGGGGGAAGAACCTTTTCTAATATCCAACCCAAACCTCCCCTGGCACAACTCCAGGCCATTCCCTCAGGTCCTGTCACTGTCACCACAGAGCAGAGATCAGTGCCTGCCCCTCCTCTTCACCTGACGAGGAAGTTGCGGAATGCAATGAGGTCTCCCCTCAGACCAAGGGACCTCAGCTGCTCCTCATCCAGCTTCCTCTCAAGGCCTTTTGCCATCGTTGTTGCCCTTTGGATGCTCTCTAATTAATGCTTAAACTCTTTTTTGTATTGAAGTGACCAAATATGCTCTTCTTCAAACCACTAGTGGTATTTTCCTTCTAGAATTATAAGGAAAGCAGAATGTGGAAATTAATCTATGATAACAACACATGCTGCAGAAAATGTGATGTCCTTCTCACATAATATGCTAACACTACAGCCTCTTTTTAAAGTTACTTCTATCTTTGGCTCCTGAGAGCAGTTAAATCCCAATTTCTTGGGTCATTTCATCAAATCTCAACTTTGGGTCTCTTTTTTCTCTAAGTATAAACCTTACAGTTATATTACGGCTTAGGATCTTTTTCCTTTTTTTTAAAAGCCTGAGCTTGTTGATCAAGAATTAGTTAGGCACGTTTAGCTCAAAGGGACTCTCAAAAGTTTTTACTTATTTTCAAAACTAGTGGGTTAGAATAGAACTGCTGACATACTGGTACAAACACCAGTGCAAAGATAGCAGTGGGATATGATTGCATTTAGAGATATGGTTCTCTTCTGGCAGGGGAATTTCTTACTGCTTTTGACACTGCCTAATCTACTAATAATCAATCATATGGGAACAACTGCAGATATTGTCTTTCTAAAAAGCAGATATACACCAAACCCAGAATTTCATCCTCTAGATTCAAGAAAAACAAAAGGACAGAAATAACTAAAAGCAAAGACAGTCATTGTGAACTGTTTTTAGTCATGCAAATTCTGGAAGAGAATCCTGATTACTGTAGCACAGGCTGCAAGTGACAACATTTTTGCCTACTGTAAAAGTTATCAGCAAAACACAGGAGGAATGCAGCATGCAAGGAAACATCTGTGCATACATGACATGCACAGGGAGCATTTTTTCCTGTTCTGACAGGGACATTGCAACACTGAAAGATAGGAATACAACATGAAAAAATATATGAATACAGACTGTACCTAGCAAACGTGTAAGTATAAGCACCAGTGATTATTAAGAAGCTTCCTTCCCTTCAGCATTTGCTGTAGTGGAACAGCTGTGGGGATTAAAAGATGTAACAACAAAATCCATACGCAGAGATAATAATTTTCATAAAATAATAAAATTAGAAAATTTGACACAATTTCAGGCTTGGAACTGGAAGAATGGACTCATCTTGAATTTTTGCACTTTTTGCTTGTTTGTTTGATTTTCCCAAATGAACCAGACATTCTAAGTGAAATATGCACATATAAACAAGTAAAGAGAGGAATGTTCCTGCTTTGTCAAGCAGCCTCTTTCTGGTATTATCACAGCAAGTCCTTGGTACTAACCATAAAGTTCCTGTTTCTCGTGAGTCTCCCTAAGGAGAGAACAGCAGGTCATCCAAGCAATCTCTGATCTCATCTCTGTCACCAGCAGAGATGGATTTCTCTTCTGGCAAACCCACTCTCTCCACCCAGTGTGATGGGATAGCTGATTAGACAGGACTATTTATTTAGCTGGTGTAGTGAAGTTTCTACATATCCAGAGACAGAATTTTCTCAAGTCTACAATACAGTTCTGTTCAAAGTTCATTCAGACCTCATTATTTTCTAACAGAGCATATAGAAGTGGGGAGTTCAGAGTGGAAGCTTATAGAAACAACAGTTATTGTACCACTTAAAAAACAAGCCTTTTTGTTTACTAACGTGTCCTTATTAGCATACGCAAATGATACATTTTAGTCAAGGTCACAATTCATTCAGATGATAAATATTCTTTGATTTTCCCAGAAGTCTGATGACATTGTTGGCCATTTGGCTGCAGGTTTCTAATTTTGCCTTACATGTGTAATTGGACTTCAGCAGAAAACAGGACTTAAATATCATATGGACAATATAACACTTTCTACGCTAAAAGAATAACATCTGTTTTTAAAAATAAAAAATTTCACTCAGAGGTGAAAATCTGACTAAAAAATGTGTTCTAACTCTAAATAATGATAAAAGATGCAAATTATAATTTGTGTTTAGCCAAAAAACACAAACACCTAATGTTGCCCAGCACTGGATTTACATTTCGTTTTGCTTAAACTTTTTTTGGAATATATAAATAATTTATATTGTAAAGATGTATGTAAAAATATGTTAATGGATTAGTTTTTAATGAGCTGTGGAGAAATAGTACACTTATATTTGAGATGTTTACTCTTAGGAATACATTGAGATAGTAATCCCCAACATGTATTTTGTAGCTAAAAAGAAGTGAAGCAAGTCTGAGGTAATAGAAAAATTTCCATTATGTTTTTCTAAAACTCTTAGGAGTTTGTGCAAGACCATGCTTGTTCACACCAGTTCTTTTCAGACAGGGTGTATGAGAGTATATGCCTGTATCTGAAATCTCATCGAATGAATCTACTGTGAGAGCAGGAGTATTTTTCAGAAACATTGAAAACCAAATTCAATGGTAATTACAAAGAGTTTCTAAAGAGAAACCATGTTGTGAGATACAAAAAGACACTTGAATTTTTCAAAAAATTAATTTACCTAAGACATTGTAATACTGGAAAATTTAGAAGCAACATGACTCACAATTCACCTCTCCATGATAACATTATCAGCAGTTGGCTGCACTGTACAGTGGTCTGCGGAATTGACCTGATGCTCCCTAAGGAAAAGATGCCTCCTTTTTATGATGATGATTTGACATTAAAAAATTATGTGATGTTAACAACTTTAAACAGATACCACCATTTATGGAAACACGATATATCTATTACTAGTTAATAACATTAAATGGACACCACTATTTATAGAAACGTGATATATCTATTACAGGCATTTGCAACTCTACCAGAGGTTAACCCATATAGCTATTCTTCAGCTACCTGTAGCATCTAAGAGGATTTCAGGCCCATCTCCACCCATCATTACATTCCACATAATAAATGTGTAACCCAATGTAGTAAACCTTGGTGAAAACTCCACTGTTTTATTTCTTACCTAGAAAAAGAGAATTATTTATCATGCTGAGTTATTAAAAAGTCCTGCTAAACTTTTAACTCATTGTTGAAAACTCAAGAAAACCAATATAAATTTGACAAACATCAATTTTAGTCTTTTCAATATCCTTGTTAGAAAGAAAAAGGAAATGAAAAGGAGTGAAGGAGCAAAAACATACTGAAGATTCCAGACAGAGAAGAACTATTTTTGCTGGGCAGAAAATAAAAGTAGTAATGGTAAAAAACCCTAAACACATCGAGTAGATAAAAATATGGATTTTAATGACCCATATGCCCACAGAGGCAAAAAAGATACAGTATGTGACAAAAGATCAATGGATGTTCATATTTTAAGACCTTGCTAACTGGACTGGTTAGAGGAGATAAAAGAATTTATGCAAGGGATTGAAAATCTGGCCCAAAAGATAGGGAGCCCAGCCTGGCAAGAAAATTGAGGCTAGTGAAAAGGTCTGTAAGCAGCACATAGCAGTATATTGATTGTTGAACTGAAAATAATATTTCTGGGGAAATGTGCTTAAATAACTTTAGGAGGCTTTTTTTGCGTTTGGGGTTGTTTTGTTGTTTTGATTTTTTTTCCCACATGAACAAATCATCAATGAATAAAAACTAAGATACTAATGCATTTTGAGCAAGTGGGCAAACTTGACAGAATTTAACTCTAAGTTTAACTCTGCCTTGTAAAAATAAATCTAAACAGTTATGATGCAAGATGAGTTTGCCAAGAAAAGAAAGGATACTAAGAACCAGCACAATTTTTTTTTAAATTGCCGTTGTGAATTCAGTTCTGCAGAAATACACATTTTTAAATTCAGGACTAGATGGAACCCCCTCTAGGTGTTCCATATAATCTGGACCTACCAGGGCATTACTGTTCTACTTATTCTATTCTTCTGAATTATAATCTCAAGTGATCCATGGCCAGTTCATATCTCCTTACTACTATCCCAATAATTATCCTTACTCTTAAAATGTTATACCTCCCCAATGGCTACACTACTGAAGTGCTTTCAGAAAATATTAATATACTTTTCCAAATTTATTTATGCTTGTGAAACCATACACATTGTTAAATTTGCATGTGTCTTTATATTTTTAGATCTCTTCTCTCTCAGTTCCAATAACACTGTTTTGGTTGGTTTTACTCTCCTTTATATATATAAACAGAAGTAGATTAAAAGAAAAATACTATGCATGGAAAAAAATATGGAGAACTGCATGTTAGTGTAAGGTGTGGTCTACGAATGGATTAAAAAATAATCTAAGTAAGGAATTAGAAACAAATAATGTTGTAGAGAGATTTTTTGGGGGGAAAGTGAGCAACCAAGAGTCATCAAAATTACACCATTACGGGTAAAATACTAAAGATGTTTATTTTTTTATAGCTTGGAAATTGAAAATTTTGTAAATTTACCCTCTCTTGGGGTTGTACTAAAATCATTGTACACATTTGTCATAACAATGCTGAATGTTGTGTCCCCAGTCTGAGCACCCATACTAAAGACAGACTACAAAAAAATTCAAGAATATAGGACTGCCACAGAGCACATACTGAACATATACTGGATGTTCCAGCTATTCTAGCATCTGAATCTGCAGGAAGTATGATACATAAAACTGTGATGAAGATAAAGATACAACAGGAGTGTAAGTTTAGGGAGTGTTATCTACAACTTCACGCATGTTTTTAGAAGAACCGGTTTCTTATAATTGGATAAAACTAATTTTTATTTTCAATCTTTGGCCAACTCTGAGAATTGTAAGATGTTTCACAGCTTCATAAAAAAATATAGACAACTTGCTGTTCTGTAATATGAGTCAAACACAGAAGAAGACCTCACAGTTTTGGACCAGTGCCTTTATTTAAGATGCTGAAGGCACGGCTGCACTTCAGCCAAAGGTAGTTTTTTCTGTTATGCATTCACACATAAATGACATGAACCTGCTAGAGTACTACTCATCAGTGTAACACATCATGAAGCTCAGTGTGGAATACGAAAATGATCCCTTAACCTTGGTAAGGGATACAGTCAGTCCATTTACCTATAGTTAATCTAGCATTCCTCTATCATGCCATCATTCCCATAATACACTGATAGAAATACACAGGTAATAATGACTAATCTGAAGCTGCTTTGGGTAAGGAAAGCTGTGACTATCAAGTAGCAATGAACTGAAATAAAACATTTCACCTCAGCCTATTTGCAAGAACACACAACTACACTGTTATCTGCAAAGAGATCCTCTGACTCTCCTTATTCCATCTTCCTCCGCTGCTCTCCAAAAACGTTTTTTTCATGCTGTTTGCTGCTGCTGAAGAAAATAGGTTTCCTTTCAGCTTTGCCTTCCAAAGGAAACTCCCTCCAGATATCTCAGGTCTGTAATGCACAGCTCTTGCTGAATGCTGGAAATAGCTGGGTACGTTATCTGGCCTCTGCTACCCACAGCTAGTTGCCTGAATGATCCTTCTCTTTGTGTTACCTGAGGCATAAGCTTCTTGTCACTTACGTTGCCTTTTGAAGAATAAGGAACCAGCAGTGGAAAAGGTAGGTTTGTCTGGAAACTTGGAGGCAGAGACATGTAGTGCTTATTCCTCCCAGCTCTCATAACAGACAGCCACTAACTTGTGCTTTTATCACACCTTAGCGTATCTTAGGCTTTACTGGAAGAGGCAATTCCTGGAGAAAAGTTATTACAGGAGGATCTCAGCTATTACTAAAACAAAATGCACTGAAAAAAAAAATCATCATACACATTTGAGTTCTCAGAAACTGAAAGGATATGAAAAACCAGTTTAAACCTAAAAGGCCATTTCACAATGTAAAAGGACTAGGCACGTGATTTTTTTAAAAACTTGTCTTTTTGTGTTTCTCTTGTTAATATTGTTTCATAGGATGCTCAATTACAGGCACAGATTTTTATCAGGAGAGAATGTATTCTCTTAATGTCTTTACATTCATGAAATTGTCCCAGAAATATTCTGTGACTTTTCTTTCTGTCAGCTTCATAAAAATTCTGAGACTCTAAATAATTTCTCTACCACACAGGTAGCTGGAATGTTGAGTCTGAAGGGTTACTAGCTTGTGGATAAACTCATCTGGTACCTTTATAACCTAACTAGGAGAGAAGTGAAGTTTTAAACACAATTTATTAGACTTTGGTTTGGCTCCTCTCATATTTCCCCACCTTCTTCATATGCTTTGCTTGAGTAATGACTTGGGTTTTCCTGATTTCTTGCCAAACTGACTCAAAAGAATGACACTATATGAGGCTTCAGGTGATGGATGAAGTAGAAATGCAGAAAAAGATGCTAAACAGTAAATATTTTGTTAAAGGCCACTAAAATTCGAAAGGTTTTTCCAATATTCACATTCACAAGATAGGTTTTCAATTGATGTATTTCCCATCCGCCTAAGTGTTTGTACATTGCAAGAGTCTGCATGTCAAAATAAGAAGCATTTGATTGTGCTAATGCTTTTTGATATATTAGTTAATTACAATACAATCCAATATAACAATGATCCGTTTGTAAAAAGCAAATCGCACTGTGTTTTAGGATTATTTTTCAAAGTGCAATATGTTTCTCATAATGATAAATAACAACGATGAACCTCTGTTTTTAATTTATTTATTTATAATAAATATTTGATTCTAAGGGACAAGTAAAATCCTAGTAAAATCCTAAAAATATTCTGTCTACATGAGGAGATACATAAAATAAACTCATCAGATTTGGCTACATTATGCATATGGTATGTGGCATTTTCCACCACAGTTACGATTCCAAAAATAATTTTAAACACTAATTATGGTGGCATGGGACAAGAAATGTAACTCAGCATATTTTCAATGAGAAAACAACTTCTTAATGTTTGCTTTTACAACATTAAAATTTGATCAAGGTCATTCCTAATTTAAAAAAAAATATCAAAACCAACAAACTCAGCATATCTTTTTAACGTCCTTCTACAGCACAAAACATTTTAGCAATGGTGAAATACATGAGGATGAGCCAAACACTTACCCAGAACCATGTCCCATTTCTAAGTAGGATGGTGTATTATGCATTATTCCCACAGTAATTTTATTAGTACAACAGAACTTGAAGTCATCCATTCAGAGCCATCCATTCTTTACATAGGAGTAAAATAGCCAGATCTCTGAGCTGTAATGTTTTTTCCTTGCCTCAAACAAGAGGAGAAAGGAGAAGAGGTAAAGTCTGAACATATTCTTGCAAACCTTCTACTGAGCTACACTCTTTCACGCCTTATGTTTCAGGAGCTTGAATGACAGAGAAAGGTATCAAGGGATCCTGCTGGCTTTGACATTGATTTGCAAGTGGGATGCACATGGTAAGGATGGTGTTCATGTATGTGCCTGGGTGCCCTCATGGAAATGTAACTCTTGGAGGGCTTAAACACACTGGGAATTAGTGAAAACTGAAGAGAGATTTCTTTTAACATAAAAATGTTTATATCTATAGAAGCCAAGATATTTATTCCAGTAAATTTTTATCTTGTATAATGTCCTTAATGGCCCTTGCAGGTTTGACAGTTTAGTGCCAATGACATCTTTTCCTGCGAGTCCTAAAATACTGATCCCCCTTGCTTTGGGAGTGGGGCAGGTGAAAATCCTGACACGAGAGAATGAATGACAGGTGGCATTTCTGTGTAACCTGCCAGACAGTCTCTCAAGAGTACAGGTGGTAGAACTCTGCTAGATTTCATCTACTAGTCATCTACTCTGGGCAGTAACAACATTTTAAAATGTCCTATTTGAAGAATTCCTGTCATCAAAAAAAAAAAGTAAAAAAAAAAAGTATTATTTTAATGCATCTGTAACACAAATTAAAAAGACACAATATTTTGAACTCCTGTTTAATCTGAAATTAATAACCTTCTATTTTTGCTGCTTGGCAAACATTGGAACATTCATAAGACTCAACTAGTCAGACCATGTACTTATTTTTCTACTGAATATCACTTATTTACATGTAGAAAAAATATATAAGCTATATTCCTTCTTGAGGTAACAATACTTCCAGTTCCAAATTAACTTCCATAATAAAAATAATCAGATTGTAAAGAGAATGGAACTGCAGATCTTAGTCAAATTTTATACCCCCAACCAACTCTTTGCTATTCAAAACCTTCAAATACTGTGAAATAAAGTTTTTAAGCTGACAGGCTAAATCTCAAAGGATCAAATGATAACAAGTAAGGTTCTGGAGAAGGGCTTTCTGATCCCTGTTGTCACTCCCCCTCACCTACCTTTTACATTAAATGAATATGGAATGAACTGAAAATAGAACTTCCAGAGGCAAGCAGTGAGTCCTGACAGTGCTGACAAGCACCAGACAGGCATCATTGACATGGTGTGAGCTGCTGTGAATACTCAGGAGAAAGGACCTTGAACATTCTTGGACCTTTTGCTGCTGTGCTTAGATAATTTGAAGAGTAACTTTCAAATAGCTGGGTTTCAAAAAAAAAGGTGTATTGTAGAGCCTTTCTCAGAAGCAGTCAGATTAAAATTCTCATTGGATTTAATTTGCCCTGAAATTTTGACTGATTTTGACTTCGGGACTGGAAGTGTCAGCATCATAGTCTTTCTGGGCTCTTAACTACAATGTACAAATTTCTACCATTTCCAGTGTGAACTGAGGATACATGGCAGCTATCAAAGATCTCAACGACTCAAAATAACATAATACCAGTTATACTCAAAATTCACTGGTTTTGAGACATTGGAGACTTTGGAGACAAGATGCTATTTTAGGCTTCTGTATGTTAAATGTATGAACCATTACATATAATGCTCAAAAACTTGATCTACTGCAATGTTTTATATCTTATTGCTAGTTCAGGGTGTCAGTGTAATCAGAACTTTAAGTTAATAAATTCCTGGTTATTTAAATTTTAAATATTTAAATTCCTGGTTAAACTTACAAATGACAAAACCAGATCTGAGAAGTTAAGTTTTGATCCAAATTGGACTTCACCTATTGAATGTTATGCTTTCTTTCTATTCAGCTTTGTTGTAGTGATGTCAATGATACACAGAAAGTTAGGAATGCTATTTAAGAATACAATTTCTTTTATATTATGAATAATTCAAGGGTACGTTATTTAATTTTACACCTACTACACTTTGCTCATCACTTTTATGACAATGCCTATCCATTTTTTATAAATGAAAGTGAATTCCACAAAAACTATTAATAGGATTAAGAAATCATTCTACTTTGCAACACTTGGGTGACATAAGTCTTTTATGAAAAGTCTTTTATGGAAAAGACAAATGTCTTTTCCCTAGATAAATAAAATGAAAGGAAAAGTTCTTCTTGTGCATATAAAATATGCTACAAGAAAGAGCTATTAAAGGTACTATTAATACAAAAGTAACATTGGTACTGAATGTTATTCTGTTTATAATTTAAAAGAGATTTCCAAAACATTACTGAATTCTTTCAAGCTTTTTAAAATTGTCTTTCATTAGAAGTTGATAGGGTTATATACTCATGGCTGGTTTAAAAAAGTTCTGCAGAAGTTGAATTTACTTTGAGGAACAAATCACAGAACTGCATGTTTAATATAACTATTGTTTGAAAAGAAAAAACAAAAAGGAAAAAAAAAAGAACAAATCCACTACTATTAAGCCTTTAGTTAGAAATGTGTAATTCCTTTTCCCACTCGTACATTTATATTCAACGTTAATGCTGAAATTGTTCTGAGGACATAATCCGAGGACCCCATATTGGACCTCAGACTGTTTCCATAAAAATAACACATACTTTAAAAGGTAAAAATAACTAAGCTATTTGCTTCACTTGTTTGTACACAGCAAATGCCTCTACATAAGGAAAGCTTGTTTTCGTTACATATTTGTCAACAGGAATTTAATGCCGTATGTGAAGAAACTTCTAAGGAAGCTGTAGTAACTGAGGAATAAGTAGTACATCTGTGTTAACAAACCAAAGCAGAATAAAAGCTTCATAATGGGGGAAAAGAGTCAGTAAAATCAGGAAGTAGTAAACTAACACATTTCTTTCTAACTTTTTGCAGAGCTATCAATATAACATATACAACAAAGATGATATTGTTAATTTTTATATACGTATCTAAAAAAGCAAGTTTGCCAAAAATCTTTATCCAACATTGACTTAAATCCTCTCCCATCCCCTATCTGCCTCTGTACAGTTATGTGATACATCTAACAACTCCTTCCTTGATACAACCCTTTTCTGCTCACTCTTACAAATAATGATGGAATTCCAGTAGCACAAAGTTAAACATGAAAATCCTGGGAAAAAATCCTTCTTTGGAAAAAGCAAACTCTTCCACAGACCTGCTGCATTCCCCTATTTTGTGACCATTCAGTGGCTCACCACTTACAAAAATCCTCGTTACATTGGCTCTGAATCATAACTATGGGAATGACAGAGAGATCTAATACTAAAAATGCCTGATGAAACCTTCAGAAAATGTAATGGACACTCAATCTTTCTACAAAAGAAAAAAAAAACTTGTGTCCAGTTGCACAGCATCTACTACAGTTTCTGTTTAGGATGATGTAAGTGGATTTTTCTTGTTGGATGATCGTATTTCAGATATTTACTGCTTCTGTATGGGGTTTTTTGTCATTATTTCAAAGCATAAAGTCTTGTTCTAATTATGAAATAGCCTTGTGAAAAGTAATAACGCATAACGCTGATCAGAGACACCTGACATGAGGAAGAAATAACACTCAAAATGCTAATCCAGCTGAATGGTATATGGAACAGGCTGGACTATAATGCTTCAAGTAACATTTATTATCACTAGCAAAATTAGCTAATAGTATTAACATAGTGTTATTATAATCATTACTTGCAGTAAGAATGGAACTCTAAAATTTCACACTTATGAAGCCAAAAAATGTTTCCCAAAGACAACAGCCTGCCGCAGGAAATATTATATTAAAAGAAAGATCAACCAACCATCACATTCATAACAGCATTTTACTGCAAACAAAATCAGAAATGGACACTTCAAACTGTACTGCTCAAAGCTAGAAAGAAAAAGAAAAAGGTAGAAGAGGTAAGTGCATTCTTTGTGCTCCAAGTTTGTTCAGTAGAAATGTAACTCATGGTCATCCTGCCAAAGAAAAATGAAATGTTTTAGTAATTTCTTGGGGTTTTCTTCGTTTCGTTATGTTATATTTGCTTGTTTTTACAGTGGACTTCCAATAAAATGTCATCTCTCTCTCTCTCTCTCTCTCTCTCTCTCTCTCTCTCTATATATATATGTTTCACAGGCATCTGGGAAGGTAAAGAAGGCAGAGCTGCTGTGTCATGCGCAGTTCTGTGCCTTTGGAGAATGCTTTAGAAGATGAAGGTCATCCCCCAGGACCAGATATTCTTGTAGCATACAACAAATCTTTATCACACAAATTTGATGAAACATCACTTGCTACCAATGCTATACAAACCAGTCCAACCTCCCAAAGATTCTTCTGCACCACATTATTCTTTGCTAGATTCAGTACAGTCAAGAATATCAGCCCTGTGCTGCAAATTCCAGAACTGAGAGATGGCATGTGCTATTACTGATTTTAAAGGTAATTATCTAAGTACCAAAGCCAGAATATTAAGAATGTTTTTCTCTCCTGCTAGAAACCTCGTGCTAGCGCTGTGGAAAAGTTGATTCCACTTGGCAGTTTGTTTTAATGTATGTGCTAAAATGCAGAAAATGAGCTGTTAAAAAAGCTACAAAAGGTTAATCAATGAAATGCTTATACTTGAGGGCATGCAATATAATGTTCCACTACTATAAATCTGCAAAAAGGAAACCAGTTATTTTTGTATTTTCAAGTAATGAATCCCTCAAATTCATTGTAAATTCATACATTTCTTAGAAACAGCATAGGCTAAGTCATGACTCTAAACAGGTTTTTCTTTAGTAAGTAAATATTCTGTCAAGGATATGTGGAGAACTTTCAGTTTTTCTCCTCAATGAAACAGTGTCTGTGTGGATTCTGGTTAGTGCTAAAATAAACTATGCATTTTATAGTGGCTGCCTCACAGTAAGATAATTGAGATTTTTTTTCTCCCTATCAAATATATAAACTCAAAGAGTAAGCTTTTTAAAGACAATATCATCTTCCATTCAGCTTACAGAAACCAAAGTACTTTGGTTGCTCTGTTTCACCTCAGTGCTCATGTGATGCTGCTTCAGCAACATTTGGAAATGAAAACAAACCATGTGCAAAAATGCCTAAAGGGACTCACCATCTTTTACAAGAACAGAGCAAAGGCAGAGTTAGCAACATACAACTAGAAAATGTTTTTCTCCCCAAGTCAATTTTTGCAGCAGAGTTACCACTTCAATAAAAAAAAATAGACAATACAGACTATGCCTGATGCCATTTCAAGAAAGTACTTTGACAGAAATAGTTTTTAGTTCTGTCAATGTCGGTAGAAAATGCCGAAGTACCAAAAACACACATCACAGTTGTGCATGGCTGTGCTAACCAAAAAAACCCAGTAAGGGCCAAGCTGACTTAAAAGAGCAGCATTGCTTGCGTAAAAAAATGGAATTAATCCTTTGAGCTAGGTGCCATTCTGTGTCATTGATGCAAACTTGGAGGTCAGCAGAAGCACTATGAATTTAAAATAGCATGACTGAAAACAGAATCTTTCCTCTGGCACTTAAGTTTTATGCAGCATAAAATATGTATGAATGCTTGACAACTTTTCCTTTCATTATATACAAAAGTGACTCTCTCTTCTCTCTAAAATAACACTGTCAAACCAAGAGGGACTGCCAGAAACCTGTCACAGATAATAATCTATTTTCCAGGTTCCTGAATAGCAATGAAAAAGAAGATATTGAGTGTCAGTTCCCAGCAAATAAAGTTCTGTGCCTGTAATTAGGCCATGTTTCCCCCCTCCAAAGAATTGTGTTTAACATTACAATGAATTTTAATTATTTTCTTGTAAGTAATAGGCTAGAGATGTTGTGGGACACCTACTTGAGGATTAGTGATAAATAAGATTAAAAATTAAAAATTGGTAAACTCAAATTACTTGCAAGGACATTTGCTCTAGAAAAACTATTCCTGGTTTTACTCAAAGTGCAAATGCTTCAAATGCTGACTTTAAAAGTAAAGAAATGTTTCCTTTCTTTCCCTTGCGTTTGGAGAAGATGAGAAGGTGAAAAGAGCACTGGCAGTTTTCATTTACATAGTTGGTAAATTATGAAGTTGGTAGCTTCATACCACAGTGTTGTGCACACTGCTTGAAGATTCTGTATGCTTTTTTTGAAACACTGTTACATAGTACATGTTCAAGACCTTTGGTCTCTCAATCTATCCCTAAACATTTTTCTAAGTGTACAGAAACTAAATGTTCTGTGCTCTAACTGGAGATTGAGTCTCCAGGATTCTTTTCTTCCTGCCTCTTTTCCTTTTTTCATGCCCACCAAAGATTTTTCTAAAACAAAAAACTCTGAGTAAAGGAGATGATGGCAGACCATTTTTTCCAAATCTGAGAACTTTCTCTTTTTTTCTACATCTGTAAGTCACCTCCTATTCTTCACCCTCTCGGCTGCAGTTTCTTGCTTCTGAAACAAGGCAGGATGTGTCACTACCACCTTTGTAACCAGACCAAGGAATGATCCATTTCTGTCCCCACTACACAGCATGTGGAAGTGTCTCTGGACCAATATCCTCGCCCCAGGGCTTCACCTTGCTGATCCAGATGCCCACACTGTGTAAGCCATGTGCAACGCTGACAGCCTCCTGCCTGTCACATCATTAGCATTACATGGTCATAGCTACAGCAGCCTAGTCGCACCAGCTCGGCTCTCCCCCTGACCCTGCACGTCCTTCTTTGGGTCACAGACACTTTGGGAATGCTATGATTCTAAAAATGGGCATCTCTTCATAAAGTGGTGAATAATAATAAGGTTACCTCATAACCTGTGATTTTTTCACTTTAAGCAATGAAGTTCAGAATATGCTGTGTGTACAGAAGAAGGAGGGGAGGGAGGGGTGGAAGGAAGAAGCACGAGTCTGTAAGAGGACAAGCTCTTGAAGAGATGGGGAGGAGAACAAGCCAGGCTGGCAGAGTAAGAGCTGTTTTGTCCATACTATCCATTGTAATGGACTAAAGAACAGTCTAACTACTGAACTATTCCTGCATTTCAGTGCTGATTGCGGAGAAACTATTGATCCTGTTGAAAGATGATATCCTAGGAGTGATGCAGCCTGTGTCCAAAGGGGACACTTGTAGCAACACGACCTTGAGATGAAACAAGGAGCACCCAGGGTCTCCTGAATCCATTCAGATGGTTTTCCTTTTTTACCAAATAATGATCTGTCAACTTTCTGCACATCGTAGTTGGCAAATTAGCTGAGTAAACTCTCTGACCGGTAGGTGGCTATATCCACAATGGTGCATTGTGTCACATATGTACAGTGACTGTAACTTATATTATCAATTAAAAAGTGACTACATTCTTTTCACCTTCTGCTACTCCACTTACTCAAAGCCATTTACTGAACATCATAACTGCCAAACTAAATAGGCATAGCAGTTTAAGCTTATTATAAATGATTGATCACATGCTGGATGATCACAAGATGTGCTTAGTCACCTACTTCTCTCTCAAATAGAAGCAAAGTAAAAAATACACTTCAAATAGATTTCATACTTTTTCTCTCTAGTATTCAGTAAAAATTAAATTGGCCACAAGATAAACTAAAGAGACAACACAGCACAAAATCCAATCACATTTCTCTAGTAACACTAGCAACTACAGAAAAGTTTACAGGAACCACTATATCCTGTCATTAATAGCAATCCATATTTTTCCATAATTAGAAGTTTAAATGGTGCTGGAAGATATTTGTGCCACTTCTGAAAGACCTGGTTTACATTATTGTGTGGTTGTCATCATGTTGCCATCTATGACAAACCTTGGGCAGCATGGGTGTGGGAATCCTGGAAATGAGCTCTCTCCAAGAACCACCTGTACGGAGGAAGAGGCTGAGATGGCAAACTAGCACAATGGAGGAAAAAATATAATATTTTGGATATGCAGTCTTTCTGTTACTAGAAAATATTCCTTTCATTTCCCTCTATATTATATGAATATTTAGTGGTATTCTGGGAATACTGTTGTTGGGTTGTGCATAAACACAACAAATAAAACTATAGCTCCACTCTCTATTGTATCCTTTTGTTTATTTCTTTATCATAACCTAAAAGAAAAGTAATAATGGAAAAAACCTCCCACATATTTACTTCAATCAGTACATGTAAATCCTGGAAGACTTTAAAATGTAAACTTAAGTATATTTTACAATGTCTGCTCCAACATCACTATCTTTCTGATCCAAGAGGTGGTAATGCTTTAGAATGCATAGCTTGTGCTTTTTAGGCAACTCTCCAGCAAAAATCAGAGACTGATGAAGCAGAATTCACAAAACCCTGAACTAAACTCATCAGTTTTCTTAGACAAAGAAACTCTGCAATCAAGAACTCTATTTCTTGATCTGATTGGTTTGAATCTACTGTACTGAGATGCTACAGGGACAGACTACAGGGAGAATGTGTAGCAAAAATAATTATGACTACTACAAGCATTTCTGCGTCTCAGTTCTGTGAAATTCAAACCCACAAATGCCTATTCATGTGGCTGCACTCACTTCTTAAGGTCAACAGCCAAAAATAAACAACCAGAGAGAAACAGAGGGACAAACATGGCTATCTGTGAAGAATCTAAGTTTCTAATATTCAGACTTGTCTGATGCCAAGTCATCATTCTGTCTTTCGCAGACAGAGTTTCTGTCTCTCATCTTGAGCATACTGACAAGTGCCTCAGGGGTATCTGCCCCCATTTACTAACAGTCAGTGTGTAACCTGCTGCAGTAATATGAGAAAGAGCTGGTGGGAAATGTTATCTTCCCACCAGAAGTGCACTTGTGCTCTGTGTGTACACATTCCCTATTTAAGCCTTCATTTAACCACCAAAGCAAAAATGCTTCTTGATTCCCACATAAAGTGCCCCTGGGAATTTTCCCTGGAAGAGTACCACTTTAGATCTGTCAGAGAGAGACATTTTATTTCCTGAAGGATGCTATCTTAACCCAAGGTCTAAAATACAAATGAACTGCAATTCAGATTACTTGAGATCTAGCAGAAAGACAGAAGGATGGAAAGCTTCCCAGGGATTCAACAGGGAGAAGGCTGATTTATTTAATACAGATAAATATGACAAAAAGATATTCATATCCCAACTTTTAATAAGTTTGTGCTTGACAGGAGGCACCGAAGTCTTAAGCAGCAGCTAATATAAGATGTTAACTAATAGAGTTGGAAGAGGAAAAAAGAAGCATCAAGCAGATGAATTCAAGTTAAACGCAGGAGATTTTGGACACTGAAAACTTCTCTGTTAAGGTATTATGGGCTGAAGGAGAATATGACCTTTTTCAATGACTTATCATCTGTAATGTAGGGTAAAATCTAAGGGAACTTCATAGACCCTCTAATATTTAAGTAGAGCAGAAAATGCTTAGGTATGAAAGGTGCTTATGAAAAGACAAGTGAGAAAATAAACAGAGGATAAATCAAGAGAATATTTTGGAATCTGTTATCATGAAAACCCAACCTTTTCTCAAGAGGCAGAAATGTTCTATACTATATTGAAACAGGGATTTGAGGTTTGCTTTAAAAACACATTGCAAAGCCGTTAGATGATTCCTTGGGAGTGTTGTTTTGAATGTTACTATTGTTTCTTTGAGCAAAGTTATGCTCTCTGTTTTTTTTTAATGAGTTCCCCACTTTTTTCCCATGTTGAAAGCTTCAGAAAAGTTTGGTTCCATTAGGAAGGAATTTGGGTTAAGTTGTCAAAGCAGGTAGATAAAAATAAGTGGAAGAAAATGAGGCAGTTGGGACACAGGCTGTGGCTTAACCCTGCACTGAACTGCATTTGCATATGGCATTGGGAAAAGTTTCATAAAAAATTTTTATAGCCAAGAGAGATTTAGGAGTAAGACGTTTTCTAGTTGCTGATTTTTCTGTGCTCAAGAAAGAGAACATTAGTTTTTAAAGCTTATAAATAAATACAACTTCATCAACAACTTTTTCTAATTGCCATATTACAAATATTGAGTAGATTTTTAGTAGGTATTCAAACTAAATTAAACTGCAGCAGAATATCAGAATCCTTTAATATGCAAAAAAAATCGGAAATCTGCTTTCAAAGAGTCCTAAAAGCAAGACCACATCTTTCTTTCATCTTGTCAACCTAGCATCAATCCCTTGGGTAAATCTAACAATTTCTAGAAAGTTTGCCTGAATCTCATGACAAAACCAGAATTTAGTCCAAAACTATGTGAAGCAGTAAAGACAAATCTCTTGACTGTTTTCTGATATTCTCTCCTATTATATAATCCCAATGCTAGGACATAAATAATAAACAATTGTGAAGATATTAATCAAAGTTTACTTTGCAGAGAAAAAGTCAATAGGATGTTTAACTCGATTTATACACAAGCTTTAAGCATTTCACCTATGTAATTCTGCACAGTCAGTAGCTTATTTCTTCTAATTAAATCTTTATTTCAGCTCTCAGTGGGCCTTATTTTGCTCTTACTAACAGCAAGTTTATGAATATAACTCTCATCAATCAAACAGTGGTAGCATCTTAATGAGATTAATGTAAGAAAAAGCAAAATCAAAGGCATTGACTTTGTAGAACAGTGCTTACTGGATGCTTAACAGAATGCTGGGCAGGTCAGGGATTTTTTACTGTTGAGAAACCTGTTTTGAAGACACAATTGGCAAGATAATGAAAAAAGAAATTAATTTTCTCAAGAAGCAAATCAGGCAGTAAGTCTAACTACAAGGGCTGATCATCTTTTTCCTTTTTATATGTAATACAAATTGAAAGTTCATGTGCATGTTAATGTAAAGTATTCTGCTACACTCAGCATTTTGTTTTGGGTAGCAGAGTGTGCACCTTACTAACACAGTAAAACATTTATTACTCTTTTTTACCAGCTCTTTATGGCTTCTGCCATTTACTACTCTGAAGCCCAGGACAGGTCATGGACATTTGGTCACTATTAAATGAGTTACAGCCTGGTCAATTAAAACCTGAAATTCTGGTTTGCAAGGTCAACACAAAAGTCAGTTGCTTTTTACTTGTAAGACAAAAATCACACATGCTATATACTATAGTGTATATAACCATACCTGATTCTTTTCAGCCCATATAAAATAAATATGAAATGTTCATAATATGGATAGATTTAATTATCAGGTATGTAGAGTTGAGGTTATGGTTGAAAGTGACTGAAGGCATGAAACGAGCAGCAAGGTAAACAGTATCTAATATAACTAAAGAAGAAAATAAAATGTATTTTGCCAAAACCAGAAGTGATTTATCAAAAATTTTCTAGAAACTGCTGATGCTAATATTAACTACCTTTAAAAGTAGCAACAACAGAATGAGAGAGGTATCTAAGGCACCACAGACAGTAGGAGTGTCTCAGAGTAAAGATAATTTTGAACTCCAAACAATGAGTGAAGAAGCTTCAAATACACAAGACCATTTTAATAATCACAACAATATTATTTTCTTTTACATATTCCAAGAATAAAGTAGTGGGATGACTTATCCTGCCAAAAAGATGAAGAAGATCTTTTTTTTGATCAAGAGACTGAGAGAATTTAATAAAGAATTGAATGCTGGAGTGAAATCTCCAGCAGGTAGGACATGCAGTTAAATATATGAAGGAACGATGTAGTGCCTTTTTGAAGACAAAAGAATAACATGAAATAAGATGTAAGGACTCTAGCTGGGATCTGCTAACAGTGAAAAAAGATCCCTGACAAAAACTGAACAGACAGCAGGGAAGGATCTCTGGGAGACAAATACTGCTAAGAACAGACTGCCTAATGGCAGCTCTCCATTTCTCTGATTTTAAATGCAAAGCAATGTTTGCTTCATGATTCCAATGAATCATCTACTATTATCCAAATTTTTTCCCACAACAGGCTATGTAACCTCTCATGATCACCGTATTTACAAAGAAGTTAAACATTTTGCATTCCTGCTTTTTATTTGATCACTTTAGAGTATTGTAGCCCTTCATTCACTGTATCTCTACGCATTATTTCATTTTTACTTTTGCCAAGTGTCATCAAAATACATAAAATTGCAGCTGCTTTTCGCTCCTTAAACAAAATGCTCACATGTATTAGGTAAGAAAGTTCTGTCAAGTCAACAAGAAAATCTTTTTCTCCTACTGTCTGATCCCTTCTAGTCATCAAGAAGCACTTTGTAAAGTAGTGGTTAAGTAAGGGGTTTAGCAGTGCCCAGCTACCAGTGGGAAAAGTGGGAATTCAACTGTGTTTGAAAAATTTGGAGGTTAGACTCTCCTGTTTATCTGAAATCTGTGCCTGCTAAGTTAGACCTCCTTGAGTCAGAACATGCAACTCTAAGGTACTCAAGAGAAATTATGACAAATAAAACCAGACAAACCAGAACTCTCTTCCATATGAGTACCTTAATGGCTGTGATGTGAAGGAACAAGACTCTGCCACCTGGACATCAGCTTAGATGTCATGCGAGTCCTACCAGTGAGTACAACTACTGCTTCTATAACCAGCACTACACTGTGCCCCAATGAAGAACTGATGTCCCCATATTAACTGGAAAACTGACATTAAAGCTGCTAATGTAAGCAAATTTGTACATTATGAGAAGCACATTAAGACTAAAAGACTTCAACTTTCTCCTGGAAAAATATGCTATTACCAGGCATAAGGCAGAAATACAGCAAAGACTTGAAACCCAAACCAGATTTGTATCTAGGCTGTGCTTTTAGTCAGTCTAATATTTTGTGATAACCAGGCTGCATTCCTCACAGCAGTCTATTCATACCCTACACAGGCTTACACAGAAGGCAGCACGCTTGATTGCATGAAATTCTCCTTTGTCAGCTGCTAAAAACAGTCAGTGAAAAAATTGCACATTTTAACTATAGGACCACAATGGTCAAAAATCTTTGTGCCAAAGGCAGACCATTTTGACTTCTAGAAAACCCTGCAGGTTTATATCATGACATCTGTTAATTCCCTGCAGAAGAAGGGAAAAAGAAGTTTGCTATGATGTATACTGTGCAACAACATCATTCTTTCTGCATTGTTACCTGGAAGATGTCATACAAGGAAGATGCCTTCCTATGTTCAAACACACAATTTCACAAGCACTGAAATGCCAGTTTCAACAAAATTAGCAATGAAACATCGAAATAGATCTAAGTTTTTGCAGGATAGCTATGTAGATCTAAAAAACCTATAGAAAAAATTATGGTATGAATGAATTTGGGTTTTTTTAAAGAAATTCCTAATTATTGGGAAATATTAAGAGCAGCCTAATATTAGGCCACTAGAAAGGGAGTACATTCCTCTTTTTAAACCAAATATTTTTGTAGAGAAAACTGCAAGAGAGAAGGAAGGAAGGAAGAAAAAAGAAGAAATTCTGCCTCATGGATAAGGGGTGGTTTCTTGACACAATAAGATCATCTATATATTTTTTTAATCTAACAACTCTTTCAACATTCTTGTACCTCTTACTCAATGAAACAGTAAAGGATTTAATATAATTGCAATATAAATTTTAAATTTTGTAAGAAGTAATTTTCAATCTCTAAGTACATGATGATTTTAAACAACACTAACCAAAATGATACCAAGTTAAAAAAAAAATCAAAACACACTTACCCGATGAGATGTCTATCCGGTTCTTCTTCACTTGGGTGACGTTAATATGGACGCTGACTTTGCCCTCATTTATGTCAATCTCAACATTCCCCAGGTCATCTGCAAAGTTGCTGAATAGAAGAAGTCCATTTGGGTTCCAGGTCCGGAAAAGGAAACTGACTGAAAACAGATCCTGGCTTGGACGACCAGGAACCTCAAGGTAATTGGTGGCATTGAAAAACACAGGCACTGTATGTGGCTCCACACAAGAAAAACTTAAATTTCCCTAAGTAAAACACACAAAAAAGGAAAAAAAAAAGCAAAACCATAAGCAAAATGGTAAGATTCCACTAAATTCTTCTTCTAGAAAAGTAGTCTAGATTTCATTCAACCTAGAGACTACTGTGATCAATGCACACTGCATCTAAAGATGTGCTATTAATATTGTCACTATTGTTACTATTCTAATAGTTACTGATTTTTCTGTTTTTTTCTAAGTGCCCATTATATTTTTGTTCTGTACATACACAAAATAAAAGGCAGCCTGCCCTGAAGAGTTGTAGTCTAAGAAGAAGCTTAGATGAAAGCATTAATATTTCTAGTTAAAAGATAAATTAATCACAGATAAACTTGGGCTTGTCTGTGGTTCCCATAGAAACCTACAACAGAAAAGTACAAAAAATGAGTGCAGATTTCCAGATACCCTGATATCAATGCATTAATCAATATAATGAAAAAAAGTCCAAAAGAATGATGTATAATACTTGAAGAGTCAGCCTCTCTGTTATGTTTTCTTCTAAGTGATACTACAAATGCTAATATTTGCATACATGAAGCAGAAGGATTTGGAGTAGCTGATCATGAACAACACTTAATATTTTTGGATAGTAAATAATTTTCTTGGTAAAAGAAACTAGTTTCCACACTGTAAAATTTTATTCTTCAGGAAATTCACAAAAGATCCAGTCAACTTTACGGATCTACAAGGCTTTAAAATGTATCTGTAAACAAGACTAGAATTAAGGACATGAATTTTTCACTCTGGTCCTCATGTCACTTCTCACAACAAAAGACCAAAATGTTAGGATGTATTACCATTTCTTTTTCCTTAGAAATCATAGGTACTTTGTAGTAATCTATGTCCAGAATTAACTTATTACTGAGTGAATGTAAATATAACAGGAAAACTTCCTCTGTTGAAGAATTCATATAATATGTGTCAGAGTGGATCCTGTCCTATGGTTAGGCTTTCTCATGCACTGTTGCAGGTGGATATTATGTGGCAATTTTAGTTCTATTTGGGAAGAAAGAATTTTATCTGATGCAGAATATAAATTATTATTAAAATCAAGATAGCAATTTCTCTGAAATTTATTTGTACATTAAAAAATATTAAGGCTTGAACAACATTTTTGGAGGTACACAGATATTTAAAGATGTGGTCCACCTAAGGTGTGTTCAGAATCCCAGTAGAAGTCAGTCATCATCTTTATTGCACAATTACTTTTAAATTCCATATTACTGACTTACTGATTTAGGCTTTTATGCCACATTTTTTGTATTCATAGCGTATAAATGCATCTGAAAGTTCATCTTGAGGGAAGGTAGATAATTTGGAAGCAAGATAGAAACTTTGTGTCAAAAATGTGTGAGAGAAAAGACCTAAGTAATTTTTTTTACGAAGTAATTTTATTCAATTGGAGATGATAGATGACATCAATAACCAAGTTTTAGCACTAATTTGCCAAGGTCCACACCCATCACTTTTTAAAAGAATATCACATTGGAAAATACCTTATCTGTACCATAGCAAGACACAACTGATGTGGTAGATTCAGCTTCTTATATAGAATTTCCATGACAAAAACCAAATGAATAAAAATAATATTTTCTTGAGCACTAGGATAAATACCTGCATAACAACTTCTCTTTCCTCCAGAACATCAGAAGTTGTACAGAATCTACCTCTTAAGGTCAAGAGAATCAGTAGGAACTAGACTATTAATTTGGCGACCTTCAATTATGTATCAGTATCAATTATGGAACACTGATATTTCCAGTTATCTGGAACTAGAGAAGACATTTCTTTAAATTGATCTCCTAGATTT
Source organism: Vireo altiloquus (assembly GCA_013396875.1). Taxonomy (NCBI): domain Eukaryota; kingdom Metazoa; phylum Chordata; class Aves; order Passeriformes; family Vireonidae; genus Vireo; species Vireo altiloquus. The sequence goes on along the minus strand of VZRF01011319.1, from coordinate 12,681 downwards.
GTTCCTAAACTGAAATCAAAATATGTAACTCATTTTGTTGAGTGTTTTTAATCTAAACATTTCCAAGTTTGCTACAGAATATTTGTGCTTAAACCACAAATTTTACCTACAGTAAGAAAAAGGTGGAGAGTGTCAGAAATACTCTCTGTAACCCTTGGCTATTTTTCGCAGTGTAATGGTCGCCCTATACACAGAAACAACTTCTGTTACATTGTTAAGTCCTATGTAGACGCGGAAGGCTACATCATTTTTTGAGCGATTTTTTTCTCACGGTTCATTCACAGATACCAATTAAGCAGTGCTTAGAGAGCATTCTCTTTAAAAGTTCTTTTTGCTGCCTTGTTACCAAGAGGAACTAACAATTTCCTCCTTACAAGTAGGCTTTTATATCCAATTGACACTCTCCTGTCATCCTGATGTTTTGGATACTTGCATGTATAACACCTATTAATGCTAATGGTACTGAATGCATTCAAATCCTTTTTCACATCAGTGAATGCATTTCCCACGAACAGCTGAGCTGCATTAAAAATTTCTTGAGAAAGTAACACGTAATTCTAATTTCCCTGCTAGTTAGCATTTTCCTCACTGAGCTATTCAGATTAATATGAACTGGATTATCGATTCCCTCTATGACTGTAGTTCCCAAGATGACTCCTCTTTTAAGTATAGCCCATCTTATATAGATTGCTCACTAGTTCTAGGTCAAGAGTTCGAGTTAATCTGCTGCTTGTCTCTATAATAGCCTCCTCGTTTTTCAAAGAGAATGAGATTCTTTTCTGTAGATTCAGAATGACATGCTGAATAGTTTTCGGGGCAATGACATCTGGAAGTCAAATATATACTGTGCATTTATATTGAAACTCTTGGTCTTATCAGAGAATATTTCATACTACATTGATAGGGAAAAGGTAAAAACAACTTAATTTGTGTAGCTTGAGCTGTGTACCATGATCTTTCATCTATATGGAAAATTAGCTTCATGTTTACTTATAAATTAATTTTGCCTATCCACATTCAAACATTATCCCTTGTGTAAAATACAACTGTAAATATTTTTCCCAATTAAAAGACCTACTGGCTGAATAGGAAGCTCCCAGAAGACAGGTAATGAGTTTATTAAAACTAGACTACCTGTTAAATCAGGATGGATCATACAGTACAGCCAGTGCACTGCACGCTAATGCCATCTCAAATATCACAAAAGAATCAAAAAAACTTTTCCCCTTTACCTTCTGAATCTAAACCAAATATGTTACTAAAGTCAGCGTTGGACTTTATTTAAATTTAAAATACTATTAATTTATCTTTTGATCCTTACTCTTCAATAAAGCAAAAGGATGCTTGGTGGTGCTTTTTTGTTCTTAACATGTATGCATATGAGACAAAATTTTTTTTTAAAATTTAATTATGTTCGGAGACAAATTAAGATTATCCTCATCTTATCATCTCTGATTTTCTGGGCCTCCTCATTGTGTATGATTAATTTGTCAACTCCCTTTCACTGCATGACTTCTGAAATTCATCTTCATCTAGGAATATAATTTTCTTTTGTTTTGCAGCCCTTTAAAATCCTTCTTTCCTTTGAATTTATCCTTCCTTTGTGATACTTCTCACAACCACACTGATTACTTTGCTCATTATACTGTGTGTATCGTGCCTTTAAAGATAATACACTATTTGAGGCAAGATGTGTCTCCTGTTATGGGTTTGTACAGAATCTCCTTCAGTAGAGCTTTGAACTGGTTGCGTGCCATCATCATAAACATGCTTAACAACAAGTCTATTCCTCCTGATAAATCATGCTAAAAACTAGGAGAAATATGTCCTACTAACTTGCAGTGGACTCGATTGTGCAAAATGGAAAGATTGCTCCTGTACCAAGATTATTTTTAAAATCAGGCATCAATCTTTCAAAATCATGGTTACATTACAACTGAAAATGCCCTGCAGGAAGGAAATAACGTGTAATTTTGAAAAAGAAAATTAAAAAACATCAAAGTTTCAGGGGTTCATGAGATTGAGTATAAAAAATTTTAGAAGTGGAATCTTACTGTACACATAGTATTCTTTCCCTTTGACAATACTGAAGAAATTAATGTCTAGAAAAGGTTATGGATGTCAGGCTGTATTACTGAGTTTGTATGGGCAAACATCACATACCAGAGATTAGCACTTGGATTTCCTTGGCCATTTAGCCACAATGTTCATACAAATACATGAAACTTCAGTTTTACTGTCCAAGGATAATCAACCCTTTGCATGACATCATCACTGCATATGTATAGCTTTACCATTTGTTACATAAGGGAAAATGAAATAGTATAAACCTACATATTGTTAGCAGAAATTTAGGAAGTCTGTAAGCTTACACAGAAGAAAGCCTTGAAAAGTTGTTTGAACAATCTCAAACTTATGGCAATAATACATTTCTTACCCGCATTGCCTTTAACATGCCAGCAAGCATTTTCAGCAACACTTAGAGCTTTAAAAATGCAGAAATTAAAGTTCATTCTTTCTTAATCACCCTGCCCATAAAGCCACAAATCTGAACATGAAAGCTACTATGAACGCTTAAGCCACAGCAAAAATAGAATAAAATGCTAATAAGATCTGTAATGTTAATAAGCGAATAATGATTTTCAAGTATAATATCTTGAAGTTTTTCAGATGTATCAGAAAAGACTGTAGAAGTATTCTCATCCAAAGCCTTCTGCACTCCAGCAATCCAACTAGCTCAGCAGGGATGGAATATTACCAGGATTTAAAAGCCACAAGAAAGCTGCAATTCATTTAATAGCAATAGCAAATTTTGTCTGCACTGGTTTTGGACTACTATAATTTAAGAAGAAAGGGAAAAAGAACTTAATGGTTCAATTGATTTCCTTAAAAAAAAAAAAAAAAGGCATCCGACTGACACTAAAGGTTAATTTTTGAAAGATGAAACAAGATACCAGAAATAAAATACTCATACATTTGGTAAAATTTTTTTGTGTTTCATATTATTCCAGTGTATCACAAGTATTATCAGTTACACACACTCAAAAACCTTCTAGTCTTCTTTAGAAGGAGAAGCAGAATTGTAGATGACCATGAAATTATGCTCTTACCACATTTGAAGGTTCCAATTTCTTCCTCTTGGCAAGGTCAGTAATATTATTGCCATTGTAGTTGATGCTCTCCATGCAGCCTTTGAAATTTTTCCTACTGTTAGAACTTGGCTTGCCAGAAAAAGGCATGCCTCCAAACGTTATCTTCAAATGAAACAGAAAATGGTAGATAGTTACTGGAAGGCAAAGACTTTTAAACAATTTTGCTGTAGATATATTTGCTTTCTTTGAACACTCAACCAGGGCAAAGAAGAGAGCTGGCAATACTGTTTACAGAAAAAGGGTGTACCAAAATAAATACTGCAAGAGCAGAAAAAAAATAATAATGAATTTCAAATATTTATGGTAACCAAACCCAAGGGTTATTCCAATTGTCCAAATAGTGAACAGAGACACATCACAGTTATTCATATGTTAACTGCTCTTCTGATGGCTACCGGAAAATAAGCATTTCAAACAAAGTAATTGGAATAAATTTCCATCACAGTATTTTTCTAAACAAAAGTAGACATGAAATTAGGCAGATAATCTAATTCAAATCATTCACTCAGCTCTAACTGTGTGCCAGAGCTCAGGTTAGAGCGCAGCAGTGATGGGCTCCAATACGGCCCATTATTCTCCCTTAATGCTTACATATCTGCTTCATCCAAAAGAATTTACAGATACACATAGCTAAAGATGCAATCCCTTGTTAGACAGAAGAAGGACCTTTCATTACCAAGAATATGCTTTTGTCATGTACTTATAGTGAATGAGGAGTTACACCCCTTGATTTAGCTGGTCAAATCATCTCCTTAGAAAAGATCAACACAACCACTGCAAAGACTCAGTTATCAAACTCAAATAGGAATTGTTTTTGTCTTACAGCTGAATTTCGTTACCCTGGGTAATTGATTCTGGGTTACCCACAATCTGTAGCACTAAAAAACTTAGAAAGCTAAATATTTACAAAACATTCTGTTACAAAACTGTTCATCTCTCCTGAAGTCTTTCTCTGTCACTCCGTAGAGACTATACAGGTCTCTGCCACAAAATGGTCTTTATGGAAATGATTGGAAGTGAATAATGTTACATGCTTTCATTAGTATTTTGCAGCCTAAATGCCAAGAATAAGAGGCTCATGAGATTAGTCCCTGCAATCTCTACATTAGGTAATTATATCCATTAGATGATGGCATAAATAGTAATGACACCTTGCTTTTCTGCCCCGCAAATGCGCAGAAAAATATCAATTTGTAGTCTGCTTCTGAGATTTGGCAGAACGAAGCTTTTAAACATTATTCATTGTCAATTCCATTTGTTATTACCAACAGTGGGAAAACAGAGCTCTAGGCCGACATTTTCCTTTTTGAAAGCGTGTAAGACACCACTTTCTATCCCAAAGATGAGGCTTCTGCTTGGCACATATAAAGAATTAAAGCTATACAGCTGAAATCTAAAACCCTTAGCATGTAAGACACCACTTTCTATCCCAAAGATGAGGCTTCTGCTTGGCACATATAAAGAATTAAAGCTATACAGCTGAAACCTAAAACCTTTATAAATGGCCAGCTTTCTAAAAGTCTTGGGGACACATCCTCAGGTGCAGTAAATTTACATGACTTGATTTTAGAGAAGTTACAGCACTTCACATGGACAATGTGACTGTAATATTTTACTGGTTGTCAAACATTTTATGTATGCTATAGTCATGTGTTTGGATTAAAGTAAATGAAAAGAAAATTTTGAAGAAAAGAAAAAGCAAAAAACATACCATGACAGTGAGTTAAGAGCAACTAACAGGACTATTTTTTGATCTTGAAAATGCAATCAGAACTAATGTTTATTCTTCTTTTGTGTTTACTTAATTTTTCTGAAAGAGATTAACCTAGAAATTATTTTGTCTGTGAAAAATAGTTTTGATTCTTTTGGCTTTATTCCCTGTTAATCACAAAGGAAGCACCCTTAAATTTAGTCTGTGTTGTCTAAGTCCAAAACCAGGGAGATAACTGAGAGGAAAGGAAAGGCGAAGAGGTTAAGTCTCTTGAGATTACAAGAACCACAGAAATGTATACACACACACTCAAATAAATCCAATTAAACACAGGGATCCATGTATATGGAGAATTAAACGTGTCTTTGGGAACTGCCAGCGAGGTGTCTAAATGCAGAGAGAATGGGAAGGTGAATGAACTGAATTCAGCTCTTACTAGGGATACACTAATTGTATCCAATATGTTTGTTATATAAACATTATATATATATATATGTATGTATGTGCACAAATTGCACAACCTTGGCTTATGGCATTTCAGCCCAACTTTTTCTGTAGTTCACTCACTTGAAAACCTTTAATAAAATCTATTTATGTGTTTTAAGTAGTTCAGTTCAGATCTTCAGTGACTGATAAGTAGTAGAGGTACAGGCAAGTTTGCTTGTTATTTTCTCATTAGAACTGCCAACAAATAATGTATTCATAAAGATTTGTTGGGATATAATAATATATTTCACTCAGAAGCATTTACAATTATAAGTACTTTTTTCAAATATTCATATATTCTTGATCAAAAAAATGAAAAAATAGCAATACACAAGTTAATTCAAACTTTTTTCCATGACATCATTTATAAGTGTGGAAATTACATATTTGGTGCAGCCAACGACATTAATTCTCATTAGAAACAGTAAAGAGTCCAAGAAAATATTACACAAAAATTGTAATAACCAGCGTGTTGAACTTTGTGTAACAGATTAGAGGAGATAACAAGTTCATAATAGCTGAAGCTGTAGTGTAATCAAACAACAAATCCACATTTAATTACTACCAACACTTTTGCGAATTAACCTGACTGATTAAACAAGTTTTCTTACAACTCTCCTAAATCTTCATTGCTTCTTTCCAGAAAGAAGTTACTGATGCCATATTTGTGAAAATACAAGGATGTATCTACCTACCTAAGACAGGATAGATCAAGATCCATATTAATAAAAACGTTCTAATATGCTTCCTTTGCTAAAAACAAACACTGACACCACAGATTAAGGCTTTCTGATTTGAGCGCAAAATTATCACCTGAATGGAGCAACTGATTGCACCACACATTTTTTGAATATACTTCCTCCTTAAAGCAGCTGCTTTTAGAGATTTTAAAAATTGTGTATGCCTAACTTGCTGAATAACACAGATCTCTCACTTTAAAACAAAGGACTGAAATGATTATTACACCAGATGGGACCTGGTAAGCGAACTAATAGAAACATAATTTGTACTTGAGAGACACCACCATTGGAAAGAAAATTTGAGGAAATATAAGGGAATAGGTAAGCAAATAAACTATGAAAAAGTAACAAAAAAATCTTTAATTACGTTAGCTTTCTTATTGTACTTATCTTTATAAAACCAATTTGACTGAAAAGAAAGAAGTATCACTGTCTACCTCGTAGTCCAGGTCCAGGTAATCAAATTCTCCATTGGTTCTGAAGTGCTGCATGTGTCTGTCGAGGGTGAGATTGATGTTCCTCCCGTGGCGCTCTATGAGGATGGAGTGCCAGTGGTGATCATCCAAGAGGCTGCCTGTTGTCACAGATGTGTGGCCAAAAATAGAGCCAAGCTGGTTGCTGCCTGAGAACAGAAACAATAGCATTTCTCACCTCATATCAGTTAGGCAAACATTTTCCTCTTTCTTTGTCAATGTTTCATCCAAATCATACCAGACATGCAATAAGCTGTAGTAAGTCAGTCTGCTATGAAGTTGAGACCTGCCCAGCAGAGAGTTGCTGCCACAAATTCAAATAGCTAGACCAAATACATTGAGCATCTGATCACTGAACTGAATAAATATATGTACAAATGCATAATAGCTGTTACTTGGAGATGAACCGAAGAAGGAATACTAATTCCCAGTTGTAAAGTTGTTTAGATCTAGGGTTTTCTGCCTTCAGTACTACACTATAGAAAAGGAAAGCTGTCACCTCTGGGCCAGATCCTGAGCTGCACTGGAACTGTACTGATTTATGACTGCTGAGGAGGACATGGAGCCTGATAACAGATTTTGACAACAAAATGCCTTTTCACTCTTGAGTTCTGTGTTTTGTGGCCTCCACCAATATCACTTCACCACCAAGCAGAGGGGAAAAGGCTCAATGCAGACTCAGCTAACAGCAGCAAAAACCGTCTTCTGCTAATACAGCTTATTTTGGTCTCTTCTCTTGAAGCACTCCTCCTACTCTGGAAGTCAAACTACTAGCAAGAGTACAGTTTTTCAATTCTCTGCTGTGTTATCCAGGGGGTTTTGCCAGTGCAGCTGTGCTAGTAAGAGATCACATCTCATTGCCATCTGACTGACACAGCTAAGCCAGCAAAGGTTGATAGCAGGGATCCCAACTGAAGCAGCAAATGACTAATTCAGCAGTAAGTGTAAAATATTGCTGCACTGCTCAATACCTCAATGCAATCTTCCATGTTCTGAATACATGAGGACCTAAAGCATTTTTGAGGCTGAGAATTTCTTACCCTCAAGAATGCTTGCAACTCAGACATTAATGTTTGTGCATGCTGAAAACACATTCTGGAAAATCACAATTCCATGGCTTAAGACATTACTTCCCTACAAATGACCATCGTGCCTTTATGTTGAAGGCCAATGGTCCTATGGGTTAAAAAATAAAATAGAATCACATGCATGTCATTGAGCCTCAGTTTCTTCAACGCAAAGTCAAATGCAGTGCAAAGCGAAACCTAAATCCACTTCTGTTTCCTCATCCTTCCTCCAGTCCCTGGAGTTTGAAACTAAGTCACTGGGTCTCACCAGGCAAGATGAGCATCCTTTTCTACTGTCTCTGATGCAAAGACAGTACTCTCAGGCAGAGGAATAATATCATAAAGCATTACTTCTCCTTATTATGTGTCACAGGGCCTAGTCCCTTTTATCAGCCTAATGATTTAAGAATATCCATACCAAACTCATATATGGAAGCTATAGTAGCTTATAAACACAGTCTGTGCTGAAGAATATAGAGGAACAGGAAATGAAAGCGTTACTACTGCAATTAAAATTGTTAAAAATAGGTAACTGCTACAAGAAGGTGTGCTTTCCTCATCATCTGTTCGTGCTGATCTTTAGAGGAAGAACAGAAGAAAATGCTAGTGGAAATAAGTACCATTAAATGTTAATAACAAATGGAACAATTTTGTCTTCACATGTCTGTAAGAGAACTAAGGAAAGTTGCACAAAACCTTTTTCTAAAGTTCTTTTGTTTGAATGGAAGAATACCTGAAACCAGATAAATGTGGGTTTTTTTCCATAATAAATGTACTTTATAAATCCAGTCACATATGAGCCTGTAGTCTTCTACTGGGAGGAGTGTAACTAGAGTAATATATACATGTTTTCATCATAAGATTGCCTGATAAAACAATATGTCTCTTTTCCTTTCCTAGTCCTCCTTTTCAGACTCTAGGAAGGCTGCTGAACTCCAGCTTCACGTGGCCTGTAGCTCCCTACACCAATACATTATTTTTTCTGCAAGATTCCTAAGGGTGACCTTTATTTCTCCAGAAGTGATGATAGTGTCCTTCTCTCACAGAAAACCACAGCTAAGGCCAAATATAATTCTAGCAAGCTTTTTTTTTTTTTTTTTTTTTTGTAGTAATGACAATATATTGCTGATCTTGCTTTTTTGTATGATCTTATTTTCATAGTATCTCACACAGATAAAAAAGGACCGGGTGGAACTAAACACACACTACATTCTTCTCCCCCCCCCCGACATATAGAAAGGGAATTAACAACATTTTCAACAAATTATCTGACTAAATGATTTGGCTTATCATATTACTGTAGGACACAGGATGAAAGGTTTGACCTAAAATTTTTGTGGGAGAGCTAAAAACTACCACAAAACTAAACAATCAAAACGTACCTAAATTTAAATTTAGAACAAGTTTGGCTTTCCTCAGTTCCAAGGTGATATAGTCTCCTTGCTGTCCTTCTCCATGGAAGATTACACCTTCACTTTCGGAGGTCTTAATTTTCAGAGAGATGACATCTTTCAGTGTTTTCATTTTCTTGTTCCTGAATCTGTATGGTAACACTACATGGCCATCAAAATTGATAACATCAGCCCCTAAAGGAAAAAGAAAATAAAATAATTGATGAACAATTATATATTCCTGTGGCCACTGGAAAAACAGACATACTATATGCAGATTGTACCTGAACATAATAAAAAATGTGGAAATGGTCCTTTTGACCATTTTTTAATACCATAAAAAGTAGGAACCAGGCAGAATACAAATTTAATCCACAGAATGCAAAAATAAAAACAAATCAGATTTGGGAGGACAAATGTTACAACTATACTCAATAACTTTCAGTTTCTCTCGAATATAGTGGCTGCCATGTACATTTTCCTAATTATAGCTCAAAATGAAAGGTAAACCTCTGAATGGTGATTAATAAATAATTTGATACTTCTTTAAAATTCACTATAGGTATCAGTAAGGACTGTAAACAGTAAAACATGAGCCCAGAGTAACTGTCTGGCAATTTTAGATTTTATGTAAAACAGACACAAGCCTCATCTATTTCAGGAAATGGCACGTAAGTTGCGACCTCAACTAATTTTGAGAAGAAAAAAAACAAACCTGTTTTTTGCATTATTTTTTTTTCATGTTTGCTTTTGTTCAAAGTATGTGGAAACTGAGAGATGCAAACATTTAAGGTCAATACAATATTCATATAAATATTGCATAATAACATTACAAAATTTCATGTGGTCTTATTCTCATGATGTAATCTCTACTCTAAAGAATGAACATCAATTCTCTACAATTTTCTGGATGATAGATCCACAGCAAGAATAACTGTGGAACTGGATTCCAATGAACAGATGCATTTGTGCTGAATATTTCTTGTAACTTAAGCTGAGTTCTGTAAAAGATTTCAAAAAGATATTTACCTCTAAAAATTTATAGAGATTTTAGAAATTGCCATTGTAAACTGCTAATAATCAATCACCAGTGTCTTAGCTACTATTAGAATGACCATTTCATCCTCACTGTTGACAACTAACAATTTGAATAGTCATTAAGTCACTATAAAGGAATTAATAAGAAAATGTTCATTTTTTTTTAAAGATAAAGAAAATCCACCCATGTTCTTCAAAACAAATTTACACTTTTTATTGACACATCATATTCATTCATGCTCTGAGTGAAAAGAAGGATGGGATTTTATCATATATTCTTCAACTACATCTGATTTTTACCTTCTTCTGTGGTCTACTCTTCAGTGACTGTTTGCAACTTCTTAAAATTCCTGACTTGTTTTTGCTATTATGGTGGGAATTAATTTAAATCTATCATCCCCTCTATAAAACACAGAGACAAACACATTTCTGTTGTGTAATTAACACAGAAGACTGTTTCAAAACTCTATTAAAACACTATGTATGCTATGCCTAGCTGAATATATTTCAGTTTGAATTTACATGGTCAAGTGTTCCTAAGACTGCAAAGACTTCTGATGAAATGATAAACTGTGATCCCCTTATTCTTTATGCCAACTAAATTGTGAAGGATTTTATTTGGTGTGTAAAATATGAGCCTTACAAATTGACTGCGATATCCCCTAATTATCACAATATATCTCATTTTTGTCAGAATGCACACATATTTATTAGAAATATCACCTTTCTTTATGAAACATATCTTAAAATGCAAATTTCAATAATAAATATATATTAAGCTTTAAGTGCAACTAAAAACTCTCAGCCTGATGCTTCTACCAAATGACAGATTTCAGGCATGGGAATCAGCTCAAAATTAAGTATCAAAATGGTATTTTTTATTTGTAATGCAATAAATCCATTTAGAAGTTATCAATATGAAAGACGACACATTTACTTGGGCATAGATGCAGAAGTATGCAGAAACAACAGTATGGGATTTCAGAAGATGGGTTATCATGATTCAAGTAAATCCACCACGCCTGGAATGATTACTTTTTTTAAGACACAAAGAAAATGGTTAGAAAAATACTGTAACAAAGATTATCTGATAAGCTGTCAAGAGATCTGAGAAATTAATTCTTGAGATTTTTGCATGTAGTTTTTGGAAAAAACCCCAAACTTTTAGAAAACCATGAAATCTATTTATAGAAAAAACAAAAACAAAAAACAAAAACAAAACACCAGCATGAAAGTCTTTCTTTTATCACAAGAATCACACTTTTATGTAAAGAAAATTTGCTATAGAGATCCTGCTCTTTTGAGTGTACGTAGAACTGCCTGGCACAAGCGTTATAAATGAATGAGAATTGATGGACATTACAGCTTAAGTAAACTTCATACCAAATATACATCATAAAAATATGATTCCACATGCAATGTCTGAGATTGTCTTACATAAAATTTCTTAAATATACTTTCTGATAGTTAGAGAAACTCCAGTGGGGTATGGGGTATATCACTGTACCCGGTTTGACACAAATTCAGAGGAGGATATCCCCTGATGGAAAGTAGGCTGGAGGTACCTGTGTACCCCTCCCCCCCCCAACAGATTCGGGAAAGAAATTGTCCCCGGAGGAAAGTGAAGAGAAAA